>PPHD01005104.1:0-27067 GCA_002909625.1 Bambusicola thoracicus | reverse complement strand
CCTTCCTGCATTAAATTGATCTCAGTTTCCACTCATCAGTCCACTTTCCTTCATCATTCCTGCACTGCCTCTGCAGTTATCTCTGTGCTGCTCCCAGCTCTCTGCCGCCGAAGTTCTCAGCTATAAACCTTTCAAAGAAACAAAGGAAAAAAAGCAAAACAAAACCCAAAGGACGCTTCCAAGAGGCTCTTTGGTTGCACGCAGCACTGAGTTACTGGCATGCAAAAGTTTGGACTTCAGCCCTCAGACCTCTTGGGGTCAGAGATTGCTGCAGCAGCCTCCCACCGAGCTGCTCCCACTGCACGTGGCTCAGGCCTCCTCCTGCTCCCTGCACAGTGGAGCTGTTTTCCTCCTTTCTTGTTGCAGCACCTTTTCTTAACTCCTTCCGCTGCCCTATTACCTCTCTCCCAGCCCCAAACTTGGATTTGAATCTCTTTTGTCTTCAAACAATACGTGGGAAATAAGAGCAGGATTCAGCTCATTCCCCTGAACTTTGTTCAGACTGAACGTCCCTGAGCCTGGAAATGCATTATGGAGCAACCTCAGCACCCCTGTGCAGAGAAGCCTCTGATGGGCTCTGTTGCACTGGCTTTTCCTCTGTCCCCTGCTGTCTCAGCACCTTCTCTCTGATTGATTCCCTGTAGTGACACTTTTTAAAGGGATCTCTCCTCTTCCCTTGTTTGATGGCAGCCCTGATCAGCAGAAGGGGAGATGGATCTCTTTTTGCTTTGCGTTTTCATACATCTTGTGCAATATGCTGAATCACAACACTCACTTCTATTACTCTTTAGTCTTCTGAAGAAGACTGTACTAACCCAGGAGGGCTGTGTCACCTCAGGCAGTCATTAAGCTTGGAAAGGCCCTCTCAGATCCCCAGGCCCACCCCAACCCACTGTGCCCGCTGGCCACGTCCCTCAGTGCCACATCTCCACGGTTCTGGGACACCCCCAGGGATGGTGTGATTCTGATGATCTGCTCATGGGGTTGGGGGGAGGGGGGTGGAAGTTCCTGGCTGCTTGGCTGTGCTCTCTGCACCGCATCACTGCCAGCCCCTGGGCTCCTTCTCTTACTGAAACCTTCACCCTGAGCTTTGTCTTTCCCCTCAGCCTTGCACGCTCACGATCCCGTCTTCAAGCAGATCACTCACTCCTCCAAGGTGCAGGTAAGCTGAGCTGATAGAGCCGTCTGACAGAAAGCTAAATGATGGGGGTGGTCAGCTTGAGTATTCCAGCCTCCTAAGTACAACGTTGTTGAACATAAAAGGACAGAATACCCACAGAAAATAGCGCTTTGTTGTGTGCAGAAAGCAGCAAACGGGAACTGTGGAAAGTTTCTTTGCAGGAGCTGGGGAGAAAACTGGGCCTTGAGAGACCAGTGGTTGTGCAGAGCATGTACATCTTCAAGGTACGGCCGCAGGCCTCCCTGTCATGGCAGGAGTGAAGCTGGTGTGACTCCTCCTCACGTGTCTCCCTTCTCCTTGCAGCAACCCGGCATCGGCGGGGAAGGTGAGCTTCGTGTGTGTGTATTACAGCACAGGTAGTCCTTCAGGAGAGGACTGTGGCCAGGTAAAGTAGGCACAGGGCTGCCCAGAGAGGTGGCGGTGCTCCATCCCTGCGGATACCCGAGATCAGAGCCAGATGGGGCTGTGAGGGCTGAGAGATCTGTGTGTGTCCCTGTGTGCTGTGGGGAGTCGGGCCAGGCAGCCTTTAGTTGTTAGTGCCCCCACCTCGCAGTGCTGGCCCCGGGCACACTCAGACCCCGACCCCACTGCTGTTCATCACAGTGACACCACACCAGGACGCCACATTCCTGCACACGGAGCCCCTGGGCCGGGTCCTGGGCTTCTGGATTGCACTGGAGGATGCCACGCAGGAGAACGGCTGCTTGTGGTTCATTCCCGGCTCCCACACCAGTAAGTTGTGGCCTCTCCTCCAGCAGAGCTTAATACAGCAATATTTGCTTTAAAAAAACAGAATTTACTGCTGATAGTGCTTAGTTTTAAATTGAAATTGGGGCTATAGGGTGAATAGACCACCTTCCTGGTGCTGTATTTACTCCAGAACCTGTGAGGGTGAGGCCTATTGCCCTGCATTTTTTCTTCCACCTTCAGTACTATTGCAGAACATCACCCTGCAATGCAGGCCCTTCTTTGCCAGGCACTGAGATTCAGGTTTTTAATGCAGTGAAGGTCTGGAACTACTGACTCGTTCCTGGTGGAGATGTGTCATTCCTACCTGTCCGTGCTCCTCCTGTAGGTCTGACTGCAGCTTTGAAAACGTTCACCATCACCTGGTCTGCAAACTGTAATTCTTCTGCCCTCTGCAGTGGGGATGCACTGACAAACCATTTCTCTTTCTTTTACCCACTTGCAAAACTGCTTCTTTTCCAAGCTGCATCCCATTCACAAAGGTGCTTTTTTCCCTCTATGCCCATGACCCCTTAACTCCTGACTATATTCTGACATCCTCTTTCACCCCAAAAACCACAGCATCATTACTGCAGTCTCCTGCCTTTCCCTTCCTCTAGGGCACACTATTTGACTTCCAATGCTGCTCGCCTAAGCATTTACTCAGTAATTACAGCTCTCTTAACGTTTTAAATCGCTCGGCCCTCATGCGCTTCGGAGCTGGTTGTGTTCTGACAGCAAATTATGCTCTCCTAGGAAGGAGAAATGGGTGACAGGTTGGTTTGGGGTTTTGCACAAGTGTTTGAGCTTTGTGTTCCTAACAGGCTGCATTGGGATGCACAGAGCCAGGAGGGGAAGCAGAACACAGCTGAGTCTCACTTTCTGCTACGGCTGGGAAACCCCAAATCACCAAGGAAAGAATGGGATACATTAGCTGGCATTTTTATCCTGATGGGTGTTTGCTTACTCTGTGGATATGCAGGTGGGATTACCCGCAGAATGGTGCGTGCAGCCCAGGGCGCCTCGACGTGTGTGGAGTTTGTAGGGTCAGAGCCGGCCTACGATGACAGCAAGTTCATACCTGTGCCCATAAGCAAAGGTAGAAGCACCTCAGGGAAGGGAAATACAATTGTGTTTCAACAATTGTGCTTTCCTTAGGTTAAATTCAGCGCTCACGATTGGAATAAAGCAGTCTGGGTGTTCCCTGCAACCAGGTGGGCTCATTGTCATCCATGGAGAAGTGGTCCATAAGAGTGCAATGAACAGCTCGGCGTTCTCTCGCCACGTGTACACCTTCCACGTGATGGAGGCCGAAGGCACCAAGTGGAGCAAGGAGAACTGGTAGGGGTGCTGTGATTCTCAGACAGATGTTGTTTAATGAAAGCTTTCCAGTTGTACCCTGGTGCGTTTACAGACTTCTTGAAGTCATGCTCCATAAGCATATTGGAGGTAGGGGAGAATGCCATGCTTGGCAATCCTTTCTGTGCTTCCACTTAGCAAAGTATGCAACCACGTGCCCTAGGGACATCTCCCAGTTACCAGCATTTCTATTTAACTTGAAATAAAACAGCTGAGTGCCTGAAAGATGGAACCAATGACTGCAGGTATAACTGGCGTTCAGACTGAGGGGTTCCAGAATGCTGACTTCTATTCTCACTGTCTCAGGTCTTGCCATGGGAACTGCTGGTTGAGGCGCCCCTTTGGGTGCAGCAGTACTGACTGCTGATTTAATGCCCCAGCACTGGAGTAGTGACTGCAGTTTTCTTTTCTGCTCTTCCTCACCACTTAGGCTCCAGCCAACTCCTGAACTGCCTTTTCCGCCTCTCTACACGTGATGTTCACAACTGGCTTCTGGAGTCAACCAGCTGGTCGGTGTTCCCATGATTGCTTGTCTGTGTTCTCTTTAAATGCAGCTCACTAGATCAATGCTCCAGATATAATTATCCCCCGTGAGCAAGCTCCCTTCATGCAGCCGAATCTGCCTGCCTTAGGTAGAAGCTCCTGCTGCAGGATGAGCCCTGCTCTGTGGATAGTAGCCCACTCCTTTTGGTGAGGAAATTTCTTCTGCCTCCCGAATAGGCCATTAAGGGGTGTTCCACCTTGACCATGGCACTGGTTGAGAAGTATTTCTTGTTGCTCAGCTGTAGTATTTGAAGTCAAGAGCTCATTTAGTGCTTGGCTCTGTTAACTGGCAGTGCAGGTGAGTGTGTGGTGTGAAGATGGCTGACTTTTAGCCTTGGGTCTCTGTCCTATTGTTTGAATAGTAGTAAAAGCAATGCTAGCGTGGGCAAAATGAATCAGGAAATCTACTGTTTTAATTAATCACTCTTCTGGGTATTTCTTGCAAATTGAATGCTTGATCTCTAGGCTTGATTAGAAATATCAGTGTTGTTAAAGACATTGGAAGTGTGAAAATAACAAAACCCCTCATGCTACTTCAATAAAAAAAATCATAAACCTTCAGCTCGGTGATGACCCCTTTGAGGTGTGTGCGCCACCACGACTGCCCAAACCCCAGCAAAACCAAACCACAGTGAAACCTTGGGAACATTAAGTAACTCCAGTTGCATTGGGGCAAGCTCGTGCCTGTGTGCTGGGCTGAACAGAGCTCAGGTAGCGTTTCTCAAGGGACTGCAATAGATGGTATCTCTCCCAGTGTACACAGAAGGTCGTAGATTGGGACAAAGAAGCGGGAGACTGTAGGGGTGATGTGCTGTCACGCATGTGGCGTAATCACTTTCAAGCAGTCAGGTAGCCTGGAGTTGTGTTTGTAGCAGGTCTGTGGCTGAGTGATACACCCAGCTCAATGCAGTCAACCTGGGAGCGTAAGTCAGGATGGAGGGAGGCACCTCCAGCTCCTGCATAGCATCCCACACTTCTTAAATTTACTTTTTGAATGCTTACTTAATTGGGCACTACGTTTTATCTAGTTAAAGTGAGACAACAGCAGAATGAACTTAACAGTCTGGTGGTTGTTCTCTGTTGAAGTAAACTGTTAGGGAAGCAAGGCTCCAATTCTTAGCAACTCCCTCCTCTCAAAAATACATTGCCCATCTCTGGTGTTGCTTTGATCGTCTGATTTATGAAATAGTAGAATGAAATTTACGCTAAGAAGAGTTTTCATCCCTTTGGGCATTGCTTTGCAGTGCAGAATACGTTCAATATGGTGCGGCGCTCAGGCTGTCACAGTGGGAACGAGGCTGGCGAATGGCAACAGCAGCAGCCTGGAGTTCGGTTCCTGCTGTGGTGTTTCTGGGCTCTCCCCCTGTACCTCTCCTATGGTTTGTTTCGAACTCGCAATTGGGGATGGAGGGAAAAGTGACTTATTGTAGTTTTTGTGCTGTTTTACAGCTTCAGAGGTGAAGGCTGTGGGTCGTAGTGCAGCTTTCTCTGTACCTTTCCATTACTGGAGTTAATCTTTTATAACAGTGCCTGCTGCTGAGCAATGATTGTCTGCGCTCTGCTTACATGCACCATTATCTGCAACTTGCAAAAGCATCTAATTCACATGGATAAACGGGAGCAAGAAGCTGGGCTGAATGTGCAGGTTTTACAGTCCATTGTGAAGGAAATGCAGCCCTGTGTGAATTGTGTTCTGCAAACGGTATCTGTCGCTCATTGCATTATTAACCAAAGCAAACCCTGAACAATTTTGGCGTGTTGGGAAAGGCAGGCCCAGGTGTGGGGCTGGGCCCAGGTGGGGGATGTTGGGCAATGCCACCTCCCTGCGGGTCCTGGCTTGTTCCTGGGGCCTGATCTGCTGGCACAGAGCATCACTTCTGCTCCACCCGTGCTCCTATCACACAGTCAGGACTGCAGGGGAGAACTGAGGTATCTGGGGTAGCTCCACACCATTCCCAAAGTGTACCGTGGTGCCTTCTCGTGGGGAATGAATTGTCAGAATGTAACTGCACCCTTCTAACCAGGATTCTGGAAAGCAAAGCTTCAGCTCAGGCAGTTCCTGGGGAAATGGAAGGGGCAGAGAAAGCACTCACTGCGTTCTGTCCTAATGGGCGCTTGGCAATAGGGGACTATCACTGCAGAAGGGTTTAATAGGATCTCCCCTGTGATTTTTTTTTTTTTAATGACAAAAATAAATTGGTGCTGTTTTAAAAACTACAGAAGAAGAGACTGAAACAAAACTTTTATTTTAAATAGATTTTTTTTTCATTTGTTCTTAACAAAAGAAAAACACTGTTTGGATCATCGTTCATCTGTGATTGATGTGCATATATTCCGTTGCTGCTTTTCTCTAGAAATGGAGAAACCTCTATTCTTGGAAGTGCTTTTAAACCATAAACATGATCTGGAGGTAGAGAGGTAACAGCAAATTATCAATTTGGGTTGTGTAAGCTTCCAAAAGAGAAACTAAGCTCACAGACACCAGAATCCAGGCATAGCTGGAGTTCAGGTTCACGCTGCTGTCAAAGATCAGAATAAGAGCCACAGCAATGATCTGAGCAAAAATTGCTGTCATTGTCCCTTCAAAGGTCTTCTTTGTGCCCGGCCATTTGATTTCCCCCATGGTACTGCCAAAAACAGAGGCCATGGTGTCTCCTACCCCTACCGCAAGCACCCCAGCGTAGGGCACCAGTGCTCCTGCCCCAGACAAGGCTCCTTTAGGGGCACAAGATCTGGGGAACAGCCACACTGGGAGGGACATGCCAAGGAGAAGATAAACGTGAGTCAAGATTAGCGGCCCACTGTCTCTTTCATCCAAGAAGAGAGACAGCAAATACCGAAGAGTTTGGCCGAACGGTTTGATCCTGAAGTACCGAATGTACTCTAAGAATATGAACACTGCCAGACACAGGACTGCAGCAACATGGAGAAGCTGGCGGTCATAAATTAGTCCAGGAACATAAGTTGCTACAACAATGAAATGGAAATACTTCCTGGTTATGGTTGAGGCCTGGTGTTTTTTAGATTCAGACGATCTCTTGGCATTCTGGTAGAAAACTATGCCACACGCTGAAGCAGCCAAAAAAGTCCAATATATGAGAAGGTAAACCCTCGTTTGTGTCTGAAACAGAAACTGGAGCAGCCAAAACAAAGGGTTCCTCCGGATCAGTCGGTAAAGCCAAGGCATGATGACCCCTAAGCCTAGCACTGCTGTCATCATGTGGAAAAACATGGAGGAGATCCACGTACCCGAATCCATGAAAATGAAGAGAACAGTGAAAAAAAGCCCAAGGATAACAACTCCAATAACTGCCACCAGGAGGAAGAAGTCTATGGGTTCACCTCTGCCCTCGATTACATTCAGTGAGCGTTTAATGAGCTGATTGAGAACAAAACTTATACCTCCGAGAACTAGCAATGCTTCTCCAGGAGTAAAACATCGAGGCAGCAGGTAGAGCAAGATCATACTGAGGTAGACAAAAATTAGCAGCACTTCTAGGACCTCTATCACTTCTGAAACAGTCAAAGAGTGCTTCATGGTATAGATAATTATACTGCCAGCAACACCCGTGAGTATGCAAGTGTTGGTGGGCACAGGTTTTGTGATGCCAACAGCAATTACAGACAAAAATAGAGCGACCAACATGCCAGTGGAAGCTACAACTATGCCAAAGCGTTCAAAGTACACGATACCAGCAGCCTTGCACCTCTCCTTCATTGCTATCCCCAGCAAGGGGATGACCATGCTGGCAGGCAGGAGCCCGCTGTTCGCTGTGGCGCGGAACTGGAACACAGCCCCCCCCTGCTGCAGCAGGCGGTCCCATTTGAACTGGACATAGAAAGCCTGGATGGCGAGAGCTACAGCACACCAGGAGTAGCGGTCCCACACCACTGCATGCACGCACAGAACGATGCTGAAGACGATCAGGGATTCCACCAGCACGGGTTTGTTTAACATGGTTCCAGTCCAACGTGGCTTTGGCTTTCAAGGATCTTATGGGTCCCGATCTTCTCAGTAGTTATCCACTAGAAGGAATTCTTTCACACTACTGTGATTCCTATTAAAAACAAACAATGAAAGCAACTATTAGAAAACCTGAAAAACTGAAGCTTGCTTGCAGCTGTTTCATTCATAAGCTCCGATTAGACTGCTGTTATATGCCAACTGTTAATGCCTATCATCAGAGATAAAGAAGGGATCAGCCAAAACTGTTATCCTCATTCGAGAATCCAAGCTGTGCTGCTAGAAGCCAACTGCTCAATACATGGGTATTCAGATATTGCAACAGAAATACTGCAAATTATGTCTTTGACTTGAAATGTGAAGCAAACAAGCCACAACCATTCCCAGACGGCTTCACTGCAGCAAGCTGCCAGCTGGGCTGCAGGACAAGGAGCAATTGCACCACCTGTGCTGCAGATCCGTTGTTCCAGCTTTCAAAAGCTGCTGACGTGCAAATTTGCAACACGAGGTATTTCACTGCTGCGTTACTTTCTGCTGCCTGCCCGGTACCCCTGTCGGTGCCTAAGGGGCAGGACAGAGAGGAGGGACTCCTCAGCGGAGACGGCACTGCTGGGCCAATGGCTTTAAACTGAAGCACAGCAGATTTCGGTTAGATGCTAACAAGAAACCGTTAGTAATGAGGGCGGCGAGGCTCTGGGAGCTATGGATGCCTCAACCTGGCAGCGCTCAGCGCCGGGCTGGACGGGGCTTTGGACAGCCCGCGGCAGGGGCCCGGCTGCTCCGGGCTGGAAACCTTCCCCGCCGCCCTCCGCGGTCCCTCAGACCTCGACAGGCCCCGACGGGAGGCGCTGCCCAAGGCCCTCCAAGCGGCCCCGGCCTTCCCGCTGCCGCCCGCTCCCCGCGGCGCTCCCCTACCTGGCAGGACGCCGCCATCTTGGCGCTGCCGCCCGTCACATGACCCAGCGCAACGGTGAGGGAGGGGGGAGCGGAGGCGGGGCGGCCACACCACGTGACGCCGGCGGGGCGCTGCGCTCGGCGCCGCGGGTCACGTGAGAGGGGCAGCGAAGATGGCGGCGGGCGGGCTGTGCGCGAGGTGCGGGGATGCGGCGGCGGTTGCTGCGGCGGGAACGGAGAGCGGGGGCGGGGGGGCGCCGTCCCTCGTCGTGAGCGCGCTCCTGCCGCGGGGCACGGGCGAGAAGGAGACCGGCGGAGAGGGGCTGTGGGGGGGGGGCGGACAGGGGAGAGTTAACGGCCGCGGGGCCCGCGCCGTTTTGACCCCGCCTCCCGCGCTCGGCCTGGCCCCGCCCCGTCCTTCGGTTGAGGGGCCCTGAGGGACCCGCAGCTCCGTGTAACTCCTGCGGGATGCCTCCGGCCCACCGGGCGCCTCGGTTCGTGGGGAACGCGCGCGTTTTGCTGAGGAAATCCCCTCGTCGGCCGCCTCGGCAGGCGGAGCTGCCGCTCGGTGGGCTCCTCCCGCGCCTCGGGGTTTCCGTGCCCTCAGGGTGGCAGCGAGCCCTGTGCGGAGCGTGGCATTTCGGCCTCGCTTCTTGGAGGGCTCCTCGCCGAAGGGAACCGGCAGCCACGTGGGAGCTGTAGGAAGGAAGCCCTTTTTTTTTTTGGGCCGAGCCCCTTCGGATCGCTGCTTTCGTTCCCTTTTGGTCATTTATTGTGTCACTTTCAGGCTCCGTTTGGCCCTAGGTGTCTGAATGGTATTAAAGCAAAGCTCACACCCCCAGCGAGGCCAAGAACAGCTCTGTTCCCTATGGGCGCAGCAGGAGAGCTTTCCTTCCGTCCCTCTCCCATGGTCTAATTGACCCCAGGAGAGGTTAGGGAAGAACGGAGTGCAAGGTTGGCTCTGTGTTCTGCAAAGCCTTTCGTTTCTTGGTAAGATTTGATGTCCTTTCCACACCCGTTGGGCTGCAGAGGCTCCACCCACACAGCTGGTGGGGTGTGCAGCTCCCACACAGGAAGGTGCTCCTGTTGAGGACTTTGGAGGTAGAAACTGGTTGATAGGTGTATTGGAAATAGCAGCTTCCATAAGGCACTTGGATGGCACCAGGCGTTACAGGGGACTGTTGCTTCCACAGTATGTTATTTTGGTGATGCTAATGTAAACGTATGTTATTGGGTGTTCTTTTTAAACCACCTTTGTGTGGGGAGTTGTGGCATTTTCGCTCCTGATTTGTATTCTATTGCTGATGAGTGGTCAGCTTTAAGTTTGCTGAGCTGCTCTTGGCATGCGTGCTTCTGCAGAGCTGTTGCAGGGAGACTCATCATTGCAGGTGCATGTGCTGGGGTTGGTCTGTAGCTCCTTCCAGCACAGCTTGGCTTTCCTACAAATCTCTCAGGAAGCAGTAAGAAACAAGCAGCTCAGGTGATGTTCTGAAGAGCTGAGGCTAGTGGAACTTCCTCTTTGGGAATGTGTTGTATTTCTTCCTTCCCTTCACCTGATTTTGGATTCCTCTTTGAATGAAGGTAGAAACCATTAAAGAAGAATTTATTTGGAGGGCAGCATCAGATGAAACCTACTAAAATACCACCTTGCTCCTTATTTAGGTTTCCTTTTACTAATCCCAAGCTTTCAATTAACAAGATCAGACTGAGTTTGTAAGCTGATGTAAACACATCAAAGGGGTATCATGTCCATAAGTTTTGTTCTAGCAGCTGTCACCCTCTTGGTTTTTCATGTGTTCTTCCAGCATATCTGAAATTGCTCAGCTAAAAATGAGTGTCCTTTAAATCATTTTTGTTTTACTTTATATTGCAATACGACCTGCTCTGAAATAATAATTGCAAGCCTGAGAAGGTGTGTGTGAAATAGAAGCCTGAGATGGTGTTAGTTATTAAAACAGTCTCCACGTTTTCCCTTTGTTTACAGGAGCAGCAGAGAATTGTGGACAATTCTCCTGGGCAGATCAGCTTTAAGAGAACCAGTAAGTCCGTGTCTTGATAAGCCCGTTTACCTGTCACTTAATGGACTCCATGGCCAAATACATCATTTGTACCTCTGTTTGAATACTAGTTTTGCTGCTTTTTCCTTTTCCTCAGTGTGATTTTTGTTGCTCTTTCTCTGTTCTTCCACTCCTCACTTACAGCTGCTTCATCAACTTCTGCCTGAAAGGGAGTATGTGAAAAGGTGGTTCCCTTTTAGGAGTGGACAGAAGTGCTGCTTTCTAGACTGACTGCTCTAGGGTATATGTGAGTGGTACAGCCTGCTTCTGAATTTTCTGGGATGGAGCCCCTGCATTCAGGAATGTGCCCAGAGGATGGAAATGCGGTGGTCTCGGAACCTAGACCTGCACCTTCTCTTTCCTCTCCTTTCCTAACACTAGGCAAGGCAGCAAGCTTTCTCATACAGTACTTACCTTGAATCAGTCTGAATCACAGATGCTGTCATTTGCCTTGTGTTGTTCCTGTCTCTTTGATGGTGGAATTTCTTTGCTTCACTCAAACAAATCTGCTACTTGACTGGAGATGTTGAGGAATCTGTTCAGTAGTATTTGGTTCTTTTTTTAGGCACAGATTGCATCAGAACTGAATAAGCACTGGCAGAGATTGTTAGAAGGGCTTTCATACTACAAACCTCCAAGGTATGGCAATTGTCTGATTATAGAAATTAACCTCTAAAATGGAATGTAATAATAAGTAGAGAAGCATATTGAATATTTCTCTCTGATTTTCTAAAAATAGATCTTTACTCTCTTGCATGACTTGAGATTTTTGGAGAGGAGCAACGATGGGAAGTGCTTAATCCAGACTACATTCTAGGGCATAAAATACAGGCCAAAAAGAAATAATAGTAGCTTCTGCTGTCATTACCAATGTTGGAAAGCTCTTAACCCTTCCTTACTTCTGCTCAGCTGTGGTGCAAGTATGCACTCTGTGGTGAAGTGGCTCCTCTTGACTCTTAGTCATGTCAGCAAGAAAACTAGATTCCTTCACTAGAAAGAATAGAGTGAATGCAGCCTGTGTTTATTATATTAATAAAGTAGGGAACAATGTTGAGTATTATCTGGTAGGAAAATTGCTGATTGTTGTTGTATGACATATTGGAAGGCCACTGTGAGCAAACAAGCGTTCAGCTTCAACTGATAAAATTGAGAACTTAGAAATTAAGCCTCTTGAGTTCATTCCTTGGGGTCGCTGCCTTTTTAATGATGGCTGTTTTTTTCTTTAGTACAACTTCAGCAGAGAAGATAAAAGCTGACAAGGATGTAGCTGCTCCACTAAAAGAGTTGGGTCTGAGGGTCAGCAAGTTTTTGGTGAGTGAAGCTGCTTTTCTGATTATTTTTTTCATCCTTGCATGTTCTTGATGCTGAGAGGCAAAATTAAGTTTCTTTCAGTTCAAAGTAATCTAAATGAGGTTACCTGCGAGGTTTTGTGCCTTCTGATTCCCCTTTGTGAGTGAGAGTTAGGTGACTGGTGGCACTACCTTTGTTTAAATGACTATGGTGCTCCTTTGCTGAGGTTTTAACTGGCTGCACCTAAGTGACATCAAAGCTTGTGTATTTTGCTTTCAATGGAGGTGCTGACTGAAACAAGCATCACCCTAAAAAGCAAAATGTTCCTATTATTGTTTATTCTGAGGAGAAATTCTACCTGAAATATTTGGATAGAATGTTATCTTTAATGAATTCAGTTACCTTTTGTTCATTTCAGAGCATCTCTCTCTTTTTTTTTCAGGGTCTGGATGAAGAGCAGAGTGTGCAGTTGTTACAGTGCTATCTTCAGGAGGATTACAGAGGAACAAGGGACTCTCTGAAGGTCCTTAACTCCCATTTATTTCCTGTTCACTATACATCTGTCCACGATATCAGTAAGCTGTTGATGAACATAATCATATGCAACCCCACATTCTGAATTGGAAAAGACTGTAGTTTGTGTTCTCTGAACCTGCAGTGGCCAAGTACCACTGTACAGAAACAGGACAGCAGAAATTCAGGTCTAACTTCCTGGTCCTCTTCCTGCTTGAATCCGTCTGCAAGGATTTGGCTCATCTCTGTCTCAGGAATACAGGAAACCTACAGATGTGTGAATTGAGAGTGGGTGGAGATGAAGAGCAAACATTTACAAATAAGTATTTTGGTTTTGCAGTTTTGAAACTGTCTTTCAAAAGAAAAGGAAAGAAAAATTTTCTCATTTCTTTTAGTTGAGGGTTGTTTGGTTGGTTGGTTTTTGTTTGTTTTTGATGATATTTGTCAGATATTTCTGCAGTAGGTAATTATTTTGTCATGTTTTGCTTACAGACAGTTCTTCAGGATGAAAGGCAGAGTCAGGCTCTGATGTTGAAGGTTAGTCATTTTTATGTATATTTTCTATTGAAAACATCTGAGAATGAACGTTTTGTATTCGGAAAGCTTTGGGATGGTGGAGATTTTTGGGTTAATGTCAGGGAGTTCAGCTGTCAGGTGAATGGTTCCACATTTTCCAAAGCCTGCGGGTTTATATGTTTCTGTCTGAAGGGACAGCTGTGAAATGGAGGTTGATCATCACGCCTGGCAGAGATGACTAAAGATTAAGAATGGAAGATTGTCTCTTATTTTTGCCTTTCTTTTCCAAGTTTTATTGAATAGCATAATTATAGACGTGTCCCAACAACATGTTTTATTGAGTTCTGTTAATTAAATTTTGGTGTTTTTTTTAAATATTTTTTAATTTTTTAGATAACTTAAAACTGCTTAGTTGAAATTCCATTTGTAGCAGTGTTTGAGCACTATATATTCTGGTGCTGAAGGCACTGGAAGAGGAAAGTGAATGGGAATCGAACACAATATCAAACTGATAGCGGTAACATTATGTATTCACAGCTTGCTGACTATTACTACGAAGAGAGGATCTGCATTCTGCGCTGTGTCCTCCATCTGCTCACTTACTTTCAGGATGAGAGGCACCCTTATACAGTGAGTACAGGAACCTTTTCCTGGATGTCATTGAAATAAGCTAAATATGTAAGTTGTGTACTAATTATCCACCTGTGATTGCAAAAACCACACAAGAATGCATATAGAACTCCATTTATTTGTTTGCTTGTTTAAGGCACAATACTTCCAGTGTGTTGAAAAGCTGGACAAGGAACTAGTTCCCAATTACCGTAAACAGTTTGAAGAACTGTACAAAGCAGAAGCTCCTACATGGGAAACGCATGGAAATCTAATGGTATTTTTTTTTTCATGCTCTTCTATAAAACTTACCAAGTTTATCTATCTAACTTAGAAAGTCTTTATATATAGTGTGTTGAAATGTCTATGTGCAGATGTAGCCTAAAATGATGGTTCTCTTGGTCCAAGAAACCTAACCATTGTTTTCTCTTTAGTTGAGTGCACTTTTGCTCAGAACCAAAGCAAACTGTTTGAAACACATTCTTCCTTGTAAGAAGTCTGTTGATAACACTCAGCTGACAGATCAATTCATGTAACTCTTCATGGTCTCTCTATGTCAGTACACTGTATTTGCAGTGGCTTTTCTTGTTATTAATGCCAACCACTGACTATGCAAACATTGAAATAGCTCAGCCCCTCTTGGTTTCTGGTTGCTTTGTCTGATCTCTGAGCTCTGATGCATGATGGTGGGACTTCTCCTTGTGCAGACAGAACGGCAGGTTTCCCGTTGGTTTGTGCAATGCCTCCGTGAGCAGTCCATGCTCCTGGAAGTCATCTTCCTCTACTATGCATACTTCGAAATGGCACCTGATGAGCTTCTGGCATTTGCAAAGTTGTTCAAGGAGCAGGGATTTGGCACTAGACAAACCAACAGGCATTTGGTAGATGAGAGCATGGATCACCTGGTGGATCGTATTGGGTAAGTAACATGCATATTTGTGCAGTGAGTACAGAACAGTGCAGTTGTTCTCCTCAGTAAAAAAAAAAAAGAAAAAAGTGCTTATAATTCTTTCTTCTCTCTCTCAAAATCACCACTTTAAAATCACTCTGAAAATCAAGCTGAACTAATTATGATGAAGGCTGAATGTCTTTTCATTGGACATTTGTGGCAAAATGAAGATGTGACTGCAAAGCAGAAGGGCATCCAGATGCCAGCTTTAACTGTCTGTAGTAAGAATAGCAACAAAGACAGTGCCATTTATTCTTAGATGGTCTGCTTGTAAAGTGAAACTGCATCTTCACAGTTCTGTACAGTGAACTGAATTGCCTTACTACAAGCTGTGGGTCTGCTTACACATGTGGTGATGACGTCTTTGTTTTGCTGTCTGGGACATAGCTTGGGCTGCATCCTGAAGGAATGGGAGTCTTGGTGGGTGGCATGGAGTTAAAAAGGTAGAAGAGCTATCTTCACATTTCACGGTCTTTTGTTTGTTTGTTCATTGGTAGTTTTGAAGATTTTAATCTGCTCTGTGCATAGCATTTGAAGACAAAATTTGGATTACCTGCTGCTGATTTACATGATTTCTTATTTCCTCAGAGAGCAGCTGAACCAATGCAAACTGAATGTTGTTCTTTGACTGCTTATCATTCTTTTTAAATTAGAAACCAACCAAACAAAAACAACAACTGAATTCTGAAACAAAGTGTCTCACCTACTTGATATTGTTTTTCCTCTTTCCTGCTTGCAGCTACTTTAGTGCTCTTATTCTGGTGGAAGGCATGGAAATTGACACTCTCCATGAGCGAGCTTTGGATGATAGGACAGAGGAGCACAAGTTAGCCAATAATTCACATATCCACCAGGTAAAGTGCAGTCGGGGTAACCCCACATCCAGCCTGACAGTGTAAAACATCCTCTGGTTATCCAAGCGGTGCTGTTAAAAGATAATATATAAAAGATTCTGACTCTTGTTTGCTGACCAGATATAAGAACTAGCATCCATGTAACGTGATGGGACAAATAAGAAGGAAATTAATTCTTCTCCCACTTATTTACTTGATTATTTTGGGCCTTTCTTTAAAGAAAGGTGTGTGCAAACAGATGGGCAATGAGAGCTTTAAAAATCTTCTGTTTCACTCACTGAGAACAGTGTCAGGGCTTTTAGGACAGAGAACTGAGGTTAAAAGCCAGACCAGGACTGCAAATGCACGGTTTGGTCCGTTGGATGTTTGAAGTAATTGTCTGTAATAGAAAGATGAGTGTTAGCAGAAAGTTGCCATCAGCAATATGCTTACTGAGTATTTTCTGCTTCTGTGGGATCTCAGTCGTGTTTCTCTTGTCTCCGTGCAGGAAATGGACAATCAGCTGCTGCAGTTAGGGGATGTCTCACATCACGCTCCGGTGCTTTTGGCTTGGGCTCTGCTCCGTCATACCATAAATCCTGAGGAGTCAGCCAATGTTATCAGGAGAATGGGCAGCACTGCTATCCAGCTCAATGTGTTCCAGTACCTGACAAAGCTTCTGAAATCGCTTAGCAGCGGGGGCAAGAATGTGAGTTTCTTAGTATCATATGTAAGCTCTTGAAGGCTTTTAACTACTAATGATGTAAAGATGTGGTGGGAAGTGGACGATTTGGAATCAGAGTGATTGCAAGCTAAAGCTGATTTGAACCATAGCATGTAATAAAGCATGTCTTATCATCTCACATTCTTTCAGTGAAAAGCAGAAATCAAACTGGTACTAAACAGATTTTTATGCCCAAAGGATGAAAAAAACCCCACAACTGAACAAAAACAAACAAAAAACCTTTTGTAAATAGGAGTACTGTACCTCATTTGATCAGAACAGACTGCATCTAATCACATTTGTTCATTTGCCTGCATGGGTATACTTGCTGTTGTAGTACTAGCTGATTTAATTCTGCAGTCTTCTCCAGATATGGTTTCATTAAGCAATACAGTGTGTGAGAGCCATCACCTTGCTGGGCAGAAACCAATGAAAACAAATGTTCTGATTTCTCTGAACACTGAATGATTCTTTTTCGATGTTTTGGAGGCGTTTCTCATGATATTAGTAGTAGCAGTGAATGATTTCTCAGTTCAGTGAAACTTTCCCTGTTATGTGTGGCTTAACATGACTGTTTATTATACTGTAGCAAGGATACATGACAGAGGCAGTTACTCAGAGGTGTGCAGTTTGTGAAGGTGACTAAGTGCTGTTACATTATGTCCTATAGCTTATAATCTTTCCTGTATTGCTCGTCTGTATTCTTTCTTTGCAGTGTACTGCCAGCACAGCTTGTATGTGCGTTTATGGGCTTCTTTCCTTTGTCCTGACATCACTGGAATTGCATACGTTGGGCAATCAGCAAGTAAGCATCCAACGCTCATTGCATCTGTTAGCTAACTTGAAGTAGCCTGTCATAACTAATACTAATTAATTCTGTTAAGTGGTAATCTTGCATATGAAACAGCAAAATTTGTGTTTTCAATAGATTTAAAAGTGTGCTTTACACTATGCACATTTAGCAAGTACCACTGCAGATTGGCTGAAAAACAATGAAATGCAGCCTATCTTGAACTTGAAGTCCTATGGATTTGAAACCATTTGTAGATGTTTTATTTCCAAAGCAATGGAAGTAATATATCTTCAGTTTTTAAGTTTGAGGGGACATGATATAGTCCTTTGTAAGTGTAGTGGACATTTGTGCTGGCCAGGCCATCCCTTGATAAGAAGCATGGCTTTAGATTGGCTTTGTGGGGGGGTATTTCCTTCTCTTTTGGCTAGAAGAAGTAGTTCCATCTTAGCTGGAATTTTAGGAATGTGACAAAATTTGGTTCTGATGAGAAATCTCTGTAAAGTGATGTTTTATTTTGTTTTTCCTCTCTTCCTCTGAAGGATATAATTGATGCAGCATGTGAAGTTCTGGCAGCTTCCAGCATTCCTCAGCTCTTCTGGAAGACAGTGAGTGTGCTGGCAGTTTCTTTGACCTACCTTGCTTATAACCAAAACCTGATAAAAAGATTCCCTTTTAGGAAAGGAACAGACTGATCATATTTAGTTAGCTAGTTGCTAGGAGGCCTGGAGGAGCCAGTGTTAATTTGTAGCTATCTCATATTTATGTTTGCCCTTTCCTGCCTTTTAGGTCCATCCTTGGCTTTGCTCTTGAAGGATACTGGAACAAGTTTTAATATAGGTGATAGTTTAAAACAGGGCTGGGATTGCAAGGGTTGAACTAACTGCTGGCAAAAGCATCGTGCTTATTTTTTTGTTGTGACAGAATTAGGATGATTTGTAATGCATTAGTCTTACTTCCTGCCTTATACTTGCACACTGCCTCATGCTTTAGTCTGTGCAAGGACTGGAGTGATACTTCTGTGCATGATTACTGTCCAGTGTATGACTTGAAAAGGATCTATATCTTTATGCTATACTGAGACTATTTTAGCATTTCTTTTTAGCAGCAAGATATTTGTTTTCTGTTTCCATCACCAGGAACCGACTGCAGGTCTGGGTATTATCCTGGACAGTGTATGTGGGATGTTCCCCCATCTTCTTACTCCACTCCTTCAGCTGCTCCAGGCTCTTGTGTCAGATAAATCTACTGCAAAAAAGGTACAAGATCTCTCTTGGTGTTTGGGAGATTATTTATTTCAAGATAGGGGTAGCATGCTCTGTGGTAATGGTAATGATGCGGTTGATTAATTTTTAAGAGGGTCGGTCTCTTCGGCTGTGTTTTTTAAGCTCTCTTTCTGTGCAGGTGTACAGTTTCCTGGATAAAATGTCCTTCTACATTGAACTCTACAAGCATAAACCTCCTGATGTGATCTCTCATGAAGATGGCACCCTGTGGCGAAGGCAGGCTCCAAAGCTCCTCTATCCTCTCGGTAAGGAAATTGCATTGTATCTTATCTTATTCAAGTGCTTTGGGGAATTTAGTTCTTCACCTGGCTTCTAACTTGTGGGGAGATTGATGGATTTACTTGCTTCTTCACTCTGTAGGACTAGGTCAGACGAATTTGCGGATACCTCAGGGAACAGTGGGCCAAGTGATGCTGGATGATCGAGCTTATTTAGTACGATGGGAGTACTCCTACAGCAGCTGGACACTGTTTACCTGTGAGATTGAAATGCTGCTCCATGTTGTATCCACAGCAGGTGAGAGGGGCAGGGAGTGTAAGAGAGAATAAAGTAATTGACTGTTGTTATCAACTTGAAGTTAACGGTAGGATTGAGCAGCTCTGAGTACTTCTGAAAGAGCTGGGGATAGTCACCCAAAAACCAGTTTGTTTTTGTTATTGCTGTTGGTTTTGATTTGGGGTTTTAGTTGTGGTAATTCACTGCAAAAAGCTGATAGGCTAATGAGATGAGCCTGGGGATATTCTGGACGATGAATGTGCATTGTTTTAAGCTTGATAACTGCTGATGTGTGATTTTTGCATTCTAACGCTAGTTTTCTTTACCTAGACGTGATTCAGCATTGCCAGAGGGTCAAGCCAATCATTGATCTGGTTCATAAAGTCATCAGCACTGATGTATCCGTAGCAGATTGCCTTCTGCCAATCACGTCACGAATCTATATGCTGCTGCAGAGGTGAGTCACTGACCGGCATGGAGTCACTAACAGCAGGGCTACCTGAGAAGATGTAATGAGCTGAAAGAGTGGTCACTTACCATTTTACCAAAAGATTTGAAAGAAGTGCATCTCAGTGGTTGAACTCCCCGAGGCTGATGTTCAGTAAGGACTATTCTGGCTACAGAATGCTTTGATGCAGCAGAACAATCCCTCCTTCACTTCTTTCTTGGGTGTTGTACAAGTTCCAAGTGATGAAACAGTTGTACGTATTAACTCTCCCTCCAGCCATCTGCTGGTTAATCACTATTCACTGTGACAGCCTGTTGTCTGATGAGCCTTGCCTTGTGCAGTAAATTGTTCTGATTCAAGGGAGAGGGAGAGTTGGCAAGGCTAGACTGACAGCGTGGACTCTGGTGTCTGTGCTGGAGTGTAGGTTTGATGCTTTGGATCAAAACAATAGCATATAGGCTAGATCACAGATGGCAGTGCATTTTATGTGTATTTGTCTTTCGCAGGCTGACAACTGTAATCTCACCCCCTATGGATGTTATTGCTTCTTGTGTCAATTGTTTGACAGTACTGGCTGCACGGATGCCAGCCAAGGTGAGGACCTCTTGGTTTTCTAGGTCTGAAAACTAGTACATAGACATGTGAGTGAGAGACAATATCTCTACTTGTTCTCATGCAGGTTTGGACTGACCTTCACCATACGGGCTTCTTACCATTCGTTGCCAATCCAGTGTCCAGTATGAATCACATGATTAGGTATTGTTTGTTTTTTTTCCTGCCTGAATTGTTCATAATTTGTCATAAGACCTTTCTGCCTGTTTGAAATCTAAGGTTTATGAAATCTGTGCATCTGGCATTTCTCACTCATGTCGAAGTTGTACTATTTGTACAGTGAATCCCCTTGCTTGTTTCACAGTGCAGAGGGAATGAATGCTGGGGGCTATGGGAACCTGCTGATGAGCATAGAGCAGCCTCAAGGCGAGTACAGCGTTACCATTTCCTTCCTGAACCTCATCACGACTCTGGTCCGGGTGAGTGCTTCTGGAGTGGTCATTATGTGAAGTGGGCTGAGAAAGTGAAATACAGCAGTGCCTGACATCCTCTGTGCAATGTGTCTCTGAGTAATCGGTCATTGGTCGGCACTCTTTATTTGCTGCTGTTTTGTGCTTTCTCTGATTCTTTCAAAAAACTGCTCTGAAAACAATTATTCTTTCAAAAAACTGCTCTAATCTACAAGAGAATAGAAATAGAAAGTCTATGTCACCATGTTCAGTGGTTTTCTCACATTTAAAGACACATGGCTGATCTTCCTAGGAAAGATTTAATGGCCTTTAAACCAGAAGGGGAAAAATAACATTTCTGTTTCTTCTAGGGACAGCTTGGTAGCACCCAGAGCCAAGGGCTTGTGCCCTGCATTGTGTTTGTCCTGAAGGAGATGTTACCAAATTACCACAAATGGCGTTACAACTCTCATGGAGTGAGGGAGAAAATTGGTAAGGGCATTGAGAGGGTAGACAGGTGGGGTCGAAAAGGTTCACCTGTGTTGGGGAGAATGCATACATTTTTCCCATTTATTAATCAGATCTATTCTGGCAGATTTGCTTTGTGCATCTGCTAATATTGCTAGATGCTGAGATTTGGTTGAAAATATTAGGGAGTGGGTAACAGGTCTTCCTGAGAACTGAGCAGTCCATTTCATCTGTGTTTCAGGATGCCTCATTCTACAATTGATTCATGCAATACTGAATTTATGCCCTGAAATGGATCCTCGCAGTAGGTAAGATGGGTGAAGGATGTCAGGTCTGGGATAGCTGGGTTTACAGTGTAGCAGGACTCTGTTGCTGTCTTTTTGTTTCAGTTTTTGAAAGAAAGTTACCTGGAGTTAACTGGGCTGCTTATGTAGTGCTGGTTTCAGTGTTTTTTTGCATTACTGAGAATAGGAAGGGTAGAAAAAAATTAGAGACAAAGCAAAGCATGTTGGTTTTTAGAATATCTGATGAAGAAGGGGAAAACAGCATATGTGTTCAGTGGGGCAGACTGCCACCCACTTTCCTGTTTGATATACCCACTCTGAAGGAAGTAGAAGGAAGAATGAGGTGGGGACTAGTGGACATGTAGAAATGCTAACGTTACTTTGTGGTTGTTTCATAAGTGGTGGGGGGAAGGTGTTATGAGTGATCTTAACGATGATGTTATGTGGTGTTTGTGTCCCACAGCAATGCCCCCAGCCTTCAGTCCTTGTGCATCTTCAGCCTGGCCAACACTGAAGCAGGGCAAGCTGTCATTAACATAATGGGAATCGGTGTTGACACTATTGACATGGTAATGGCCTCCCAGTCTAGTAGGTGAGTCATGTGCTTCATCTCAGAAGTGCGAGGAGAAAAACAACGGGTGACATTTGAAATGTAGCTTTAACATGATTGCACTTATTTGGGGACCTGTGGCAGCCTGCCTTGAATATTCTAGAGGAACAAGCCTTCTTTGTTATGGATCCATCTGTAATTTTTGCTGTACACTCTCCACTTCATGCTATTGCTTTAGTTTTCTGCTTTGCTTATTGTTAATGATGTGTGGTGTGTATGGTGGGTGCTCCAGTGCTTTAACTTCGCTAGCGGTTACTTTTGTAAAATAATGTATTCACTTGAATTTAAGTTCTCAGACTGGATAGAGTGAATTAGAAGCAAGAGGATTATAAGGCAAAGTTAGAGTTTTCCTTGACACGTAGCCAGCCAAGCTTGCCAGGAGGTTGTTTTTGAGAAAGTCAGCTATTCCTTTCTTTTACCAACGTCTGGAAGGGAATCCAGACTTGTTACAGAGAAAGCAATACCTGTGTGAAAATCCTTTTTTACTTCTATGTCTCTCCAGAATGTTTATCTCGTAAGGAAAACCTTAGGAAAATATTGGATTTAGAGTCAGTTTAGTCTCGTCATCTATTGTGGGTGCATTATAATTTCTTTAAGATTGGCTCTTGCAAATGTTTCTCCCTCTGTCTTAATGCATTTAGAATCTTTCCCCTAAAGAGGGGGAGAAAAGTGACAATAGACTGTCAGACTATTTTCCTTTTTTGTTTGATGCTGAGAATTCAGGGCTGAGTAGACAATATACTTTGTGGCTGTGTGGGGGTTTGTGTTTCAGCAGCTGTTAGGCGGTGATGTGACACTCGGAGTGAAAATGTGTTATAACCTCTGACTGACAGAGCGCAGGATTTCATCTTTGAATGTTGTGCAGATAACAAATGTCAGTTGTCAGCACAGTTAGTTATTTTGCTTTCTTTTTTGATGTACAGTGATGAGTCGCAAGGCCAAGGCCAGCTGCTGATACAGACTGTGAAGCTGGCATTCTCAGTCACCAATAATGTCATACGATTGAAACCCCCCTCCAGCGTGGTGTCTCCACTAGAACAGGCACTTACTCAGCATGGTATGTATTCCTCCATGGGGACCGCCTGGGAAGCTGTTTTTTTTTTTTGTTACTTAGAAATAGTCGGCGTGTGTCTCATCACAGAGAGTATGTCAGTTATTGAAATGTCCAAAATATACTTTCTAGTGATAGGAGAAGGCTAATTCTCCCTCCTGTAAGGCATTCTAGCAGGTGGTAACCCTGTTCATAGCAGAGGGCTTGGATCTAGGTGATCTTTAAGGTCCCATCGTGCTTCATTTTTTTTGGAAGGCTTACCTAATTCTCACCTTCTGCTATGGAAGGCATTATTTATGAAATAGCTGCTCTTATCTTTGATTTTGACTGTGTTTCCTTCAGGTGCTCATGGAAACAATCTTATTGCGGTCTTGGCCAAATACATCTACCACAAGCATGACCCTGCACTTCCACGCCTGGCCATCCAGCTGCTCAAGAGACTGGCTACGGTAGGATGAGGCTCACACAAGAGCTTTGCTTCTTCCTTTGTGCCTGATTCCACTGCTGAAATTTGTTCAAAATAGTTTCTTCAGACTCGTTTGTATCAGGGAGGTTAAAGCAAGTCGGCTGAAGGCAGTGTGGACTGAAAGCTATTTGTATTAGAGAAGTGGTGTTCTGTAGAATTTGGTTATCCTGGCTTCTGATGTTTCTTTCCTTTTGCAGGTTGCTCCCATGTCTGTTTATGCCTGTCTTGGCAGTGATGCTGCTGCCATCCGCGACGCCTTCCTCACCCGCCTGCAGAGCAAGATTGAGGACATGCGTATTAAGGTCATGATACTGGAATTCCTCACAGTTGCAGTGGAGACACAGCCTGGGCTCATCGAGCTCTTCCTGAACTTGGAAGTGAAGGATGGCAGCGATGGCTCAAAGGTAGAACGGCTGACATTTGCCTGGAGATTCACCACTCTTCTATTGTAATGTCCCTGTGTCTTACGGCACAGATCTCTTTAGTGTGATAGGTTTTATGTGCATCTCTGTGTGCCTGATGTAAAGGTGAATGCAGAACATGTTTGCAGTGAATGCTTGTGCTGTGGTCTCAGCTTCACTTTTTCTTACAGCTGAAAAGGAGCTGTCCTCAATTTTCATAAGAACATCTCTACTGAGTCAGGACAATAATAGCAAAGATCTTTGTGACTGTACTCTCCTGGCTCTGACAATGGCCATCCAGTGGGAATACACTGTATAACAGTATCAGTTTTTCACAGTACCTGTTCACTACTGCTTTGCAGTTCGAGGTCTTCTTGAATTGGGACCTGTTTGAGGGCATTTGGTCTTATGAAGTCTTAGCTTAGCTCACTTTTTGTACCTCTGAAACTCTTTTCCCTTCTTGTGTTATACATTCTTTGTAGTTACTTACGAGTATGTATCTGCATCATGTACTCAAGATTTACTCTTCTGTTCAAGAGGAATTGAGGGCAGTCTGCTGTAATACACGTCTCTACAGTGGTTTGGTAGGGGCATAACCTCTCTCATTTCCTTTTGCTTTAGGAGTTCAGTCTGGGAGAGTGGAGTTGCCTCCAAGTAGTCTTAGAGCTGATAGACTCCAAACAACAGGAGAGGTACTGGTGTCCTCCCCTCCTGCACCGTGCTGCCATCGCCTTCCTGCATGCCTTGTGGCAGGACCGCCGAGATAGCGCCATGCTAGTTCTGAGGACAAAGTGAGTGTGCTGTGTGTGCATTTTGAACTTGATCTGTCCCTTGGGAAAGAAGATGAAAAGCCAATGTGTGCGCGTTCAGAGGCAGATATACATTCTTCTCTTTCTTTCTTGCAAGGCTATATAATCATGTATTTACAGCAGAATACTTTTGGTGGAATTTGGAATGGACAAAATGCTGCTAGGCATGAGAGAGATAACTGATACTACTTCTGTATCTATCTTTTAGGCCAATGTTTTGGGAAAATTTGACGAATCCACTCTTTGGGACTCTTCCTCCGCCTTCAGAGACGTCAGAGGTGAGTTACATCAGGGCAAAATGGAGGCAGCTTTGTACTTCTCAGATGGGTTTCTGAGTGTGTGTGGCTGTTGTTGGTGCTTTTGGCTTTCGAAAAAGCAGTATGACTGACTGGTTTCAACAGAGGCAGGAGCTGAAGCATATACTTGTGCTCTTTGCAGAGAATGGCTATACAGCTATGGACTATCTTCAGAAATTCTCTGCCTTTTTTTCCACATGTGAAATCAAAATAGATGTTATCTGGCATCTGTGTTTACATTCTCTGGAAGATGTGCTGTACGTAGTGCACCTGTACTGTGTATGCTGTCTGACTCCTCATTTTTAGGCACAGCTCGGGCTGGCTAGTGTCATGGAGGAATCAGTGAGGTTTTTTGCATCCTTCCTTTCTGTGGGTGTTTTCCCCTTCGTTATGAAAGTCCTGTGTTCACACTCAGTTTGACTGCCACTTTGAATCCAGTATTCCTTCCTTGTCATCGCCAGTCTTT
Organism: Bambusicola thoracicus; assembly: GCA_002909625.1. Lineage (NCBI taxonomy): Eukaryota > Metazoa > Chordata > Aves > Galliformes > Phasianidae > Bambusicola > Bambusicola thoracicus. The sequence goes on along the minus strand of PPHD01005104.1, from coordinate 2,039 downwards.
GTCAAATGACATAGCTATTGCTATCATGGGAGAAACAAGTCTGCCAAACCGGATTATCAGTTACTGTGAGCAGCGGGTGGGTAAGGTTAAATTAGAGTTCCACTCACTCTGCTCAAATTTTGCTTTCATCTTGTCTTTGTAGCTCAGTGTCTTGGATACCTGTGCCTTAATCATGAAAATCATCTGCTTGGAGATCTACTATGTTGTCAAGTGAGTCTTTGGCAGTCTCTCCTTCATCCTTCTACTAAAGTCTGAACTCTGTGTGTGTTAGTTCTGATAGACCACACAGGCTTTCAGGAAATAAATACATGTAATCCTGTGAAAACGTGGGGGGAACAGTGACATACATACAGTCTTTGTAAGATCACTTTATGCAGTGGATGTTTGCAAGGAATTCAAATGTATGTTTGTGATCTGTTTCTGTAGCCCATAGGTGAGAATGCTGATATTCCTTGTATGCTGCAATCAGAATATACCATATTTAATAGAAGAAATTGTGAAATAAGCAAAGTGCATAGTGATTGCTGAATAACGTGTTAATCGTTTTCTCACACTGAGTTTGGTTTATTGAACATAACTGCCCTTTAATATAATGAATAGTCAGGATTAACTAAAATCTCCGTTAAAAAACAAAACAAATTGTAGATTTTCTTCAGGGCTCATCTTTTCTCCTTCAATGTGATGCAAAAAGTGGGATTCCCTGCACAGGTCTAATCTGTGGAATACCCTTCACTTGCAAGCCGTGCCCTTGGCTTTCCTACCTGAGTCTCAGAAGGAGCGTATTCTCTGACCAAAGAATAAATGAAGATATCTTCTCCTCCTTATTTGGTCAGGGGCTCCCTGGATCAGTCCCTGAAAGACACGCTGAAGAATTTCTCCACCAAAAAGCGCTTTGCTTACTGGTCAGAATACGTGAAATCACTGGCATATTATGTGGCAGAGACAGAGGGCAGCAGCTGTGCCTCCATGACAGAATATCAGATGCTCATCTCAGCCTGGCGGATGCTGCTCATTATATCCACTAGCCACGTAAGAGCTACCCTTGTGGGTTTTTTCTCTTATCTCTGGTGATTATCTGATGTTAACACTTTGAATAATGCAGTGTCAACTTCTCAGGGATTAGCTACATCATAGTGAAAATCCATTGTTTATTTCCTTTCAGTTATTTTATATATGCACTTAGAACACAAGTTGGCACAAGCATGGTGTAGGCTTAGGGTAGTTACTGTTTTGTCTGTCTGAGCATGGGGGAGTGGTATACAATTTTTATAGCAATTTGAAGTAATTGTATAGTCCTGAAGAGATTTTGCTTAGTTAAGTGAATAGCCCAGCAGGGAAATTAGCCATTGCCAACTTCGTTAACTGCTCGTATACTTCAATGATCTCTGCAAAATTGTATCGTTCAGTGGATGCAGAATTTGTTGAATTCTTCAAGTAACAGAGCAGAATGCTGATGCTAGAGAGGAAAAAAGGGCGTATCTTTTGTTGTGTTTGATTGAGCTTTGCTTTTGTGGATCTTAGGCGGATATAATGCATCTCACTGATCCTGCAGTTCATCAGCAATTGTTTCTGGATGTGCTTAATGGGACCAAGGCTTTGGTAAGTACAAGTTCCTCTAAGTTCTTGAATTTCCCAATTGCTCATCTCATGTACAGTAAGAAGCTCTATTTCTGCAGCTGCTTGCCATTGTAGGTTTTCTTCTTTTAGATCCTGTGAAATTGGGCTGAATCAGAATTTCTCTTGAACTTCTTATACATCTGAGTTTAATTTGTGTTATTTTTGATGTAACTGGGTGGCCCTGCAGAGGGCTCTGGTTCCCCCGTTGCTGCCAGCTGGTGGTGGTGCTTGGGCTGAGCATTTCTTGCATTGCACCTGTGCACTGACTGTTACACCTGTAACTCTCGTGATGTTTCTTCTTAGCTTCTAGTTCCCATGTCGGTATCTTGTCTGCAGCTGGGCTCTATGCTGTGTACCCTTCTCCTCATCCTGCTGAAGCAGTGGAAGAGGTAGGTATTTTGCATGTATATTTAATGATCACC
>PPHD01005103.1:0-27076 GCA_002909625.1 Bambusicola thoracicus | reverse complement strand
CTGGGCAGCCTGGTCTGCTGGTTGGTGACCCTGCACACAGCAGGGGGTTGAAACTGGATGATCATTGTGGTCCTTTTCAACCCAGGCCATTCTATGATTCTATTCATGGTAAAGAAAACTGTTCAAAAATCCAGTTTGCTTGTGGAAATATTGGTGAATATGGGATATGCTCATCTAAAAAGGGTGGACCCTGCGCTAACCCCGGAGATAATTCCTTCAATGTACCTTCCTGAGAAAACTTCAGGAGCAATTCCAAGATTTCAAAACTGGGAATTTTGAAGAAATAGGGCTGAGAAGAATGATATGTTATTTAGCTCCAAGGAACTATGAAGTTAATGCTGATTATAATAGCTTTGATGTGATTGAAAGAGTATCCCACAGAAGCACGCTCCCTGAGGATGGTTAGCATTCCAACTCTTCATACATTTCTTGCAAATCAACAACTTTTTACAAGGTTTAACAGACTAACACTGCTAGCTAACTGCTATTTTACATCACATTAGAAAACAAAGACACTGCAGCACGTCTGGCTGTGGCAACCACATCTTTAAATGAAGATCTGAAGTCCTCTTCCCAGAAATAAAAGTGCAGCATGTTTCACAGAAAGAGGCAAATTGAAAAATGGAGATAAACCTCCTGCTTCTGAGGTGCTACATACTGGATAGGAAGGTGGTTTCTGAGACACATGACAAAGTCAGCTGTGTTTATAGGACCTCTGCTTGCACATGGAAAGCAATCAAATCTCCTCTCCTAATCTCATACCTTTACAGCAGTAGTGATTTAATCACCAAGAAGCAGTATTCCTTTCCTAGTCCTAATTGGGATCGGGACTAAATCAGCTGCTCCTTAAATCCTGACTACATCTCACACAAACGAAAGGATTGCAGCAAAGCACAGTTATGCAAGGTGCTGCTGCAGCCACATAGAGCTTGCTACATATTTCAGACACATCAAGCTGAATAGGCTGGCCTGTAAATCACTACAAACCCAAACGGTTAGCTAGAACTCCACAAATGCCTCCTGGATAACGCTACATTATGTGCTTCATTCATTTCCTAATGAGCAATGTTCCGGGTTTTTATTATTATTAATTGCATATAAATTGCCATTATTTTTGTATCACTGGGAAAGTATTTAGCCATTCACCTCTCAGAGGAACAATGCTGAACAAAGGAAATGAATGCATGGCATATTAGAACAACGCAAAACACTGAAATTTATGCATGCCATTTAAAAGACGTGGCGTTCAGACTACCAGCAAAAAATCAAAAGTATGTCATAAATCTTTAATGGTAAGAAATAAAACACTAACAGTTTGTCAAGTCCTTGATATTATTTAATCAGGAACGTTACTACTTCTGGAGTGCAAAATCTCAACCACGTATCTGCATGTATCACCAACCTCCTCTGAAGTGCTCTGCTGCAAAATTCATTGTATCTAAGATCTGCTAATCATCATCAGGAAACTGTTATGCATCTTAAGGACGTACTTTAGGCACTCAAGAGGAAAAATAAACACATTTTATTAGCTGCTTTTGGAAAATACTGATTTGTGTATTTATTTAGAAACCTTTTCAAGTTGCACCACTGTTAAATTAAATATTTATGGCATGATTTTCCAAAGAGTTTAACACCTGTTAAGGGTTTAACACGCTGGCTTCAACAGGAGCTCCAAGTGCCCAGTGCTGCTGAAAAGCAGGCCTCAGAGGGACATGGGATGGATGTGAAGTTACTACTAAGTCCTGAAAAGCAATGGGTCCCTCACAAGCCCATACTGTCCACCACAGCGTTCCATTTCTCATAACTGCCTCAGAGCCGTGCTTCGCTAAGAACTGCAGAGATATGCCTCACTATACCTGTTAGATCCAAAAACACAAACGTATGCCAATGCTGTGAGATAATCCTGAACGCATCTTCACTTTCCTTCTATTAGAAAATACATGTGTTTAGGTCATTAAATATGACCTGAGGTATCCCTCAGTGAGTAACAAATTGGAAAGCTGTTGGTATTAGAGAGGTGAGAAGCTGAATGAGGGTGAAGCATTTTGATAAGACACAGAATAAAGAAGGAAGAGCAGAAAAACAGAAGACGCTTGTTACATTACAAAGATCTGTACCCAGCGACAGTGAAGCTAGACACAATTTTGGCTGAGAAGCTAAAAGCACTAGCCTAAGCCAAATGTAATTAGCCAAGTGCAAACGAGGCTATAATAATGGGTTTGTGTATAGCCATCTTCATACCGGCCCACCCAGCATCACCTCCACAGGTATGCTACATCCCCACTCCTTTGCTAATAGATGAACTCTCACACCTTATGGTCACCTTTCTCTCCCCAAAGCTGCTTCATTCAGGAGGAAAAAATATCACATCTGAAGCACCTCCAGCTGCAGCTCCTTATTGATTTTCACTTCAGACAGCCCCAAAGCCCCCTCCCATGAGCCCTGCCCACCTCAGTGCTGCTGCAGGCAGTGCCATCACCAACCCCAGCTCTCCTCTGCTCCCTCCATCCCTCCCCTGCCCTTCACCCTCCAAACAACAGCATGAAGACACCATCTAGCATTTCTATACTAAATGTCTGAATTTCCTGGTGGTGTAGGGCCTGGAAGCAAAAAACAACATCTTTTAGGCAGTAAATAAATATCTAACAACTAAATAAGATATTACTATAGAGAGACATCATCCAAATGATCATCCAACGCGATTTCATGAACTGCAGGCTAATAAAACAGTTGAATATTGCAGATAGGACACATCAATCTCCTTCTACACGTTACAGCACACCACAAATCTGCCCAGCAAGCCTGAGTATTTTGCACATTAAAATAGTAGCTTTCATCACACTATAAAACATTTGCAAATGCAGACCAGAAAACCGACAAGCATATTTACTGTAAAGCTTTATATTTGTGTCACCAATTAACAACAAAAGTTTGGAATAAAACTAAAATAAAAGCTAATCAAAACAGCTCGCTGTCATAACAGATGGGAGCTGTATTTTCCAAATGAAGCAAAAAGCCAAAGCTTTCGAGCATTTAGTGTCATGTCAGCAGATACAGACAGCCCAGAAAGGGAGGACACCAAATGTCAGGGATGTATGAAGAAAAGCTGTTCGTGGCCCAAAGATTGATGGTTATGAATTTCCATTGATTTTTTTTTTCTCCCCCAGAATGATTAACTCACACCAAAACAGACCTTTGATACGCCAACTATAAATAAGTTTCCACTGTGACACTGCAGGCAAAATAAATAAAAACAAGACCCCAGCATTATTTTAGCCTCAGACAAATGTTTCTGTACCTACATTGTCTGGCTCAGAAAGATACATAGACAGTCTCACAGACAGAGATAGAAATGAACAATTGCAGTACCTTTTTCCCACACTGTTTACAGGGCTGGCTATATTCCTACTGGCAATAGATTTTCTTCTTGACAGCTTCTTGGTGTTGGTGCTGTCATCAGTGCTGTCATCCTCTTTCTTTGGTGTGTTACTTCCTTTGCTGTTCAGGTCCCTTAGCACATTATAATTAATTTTACTTGAGATTTTCTTCTGTTCTAACATCTTTTCAATTGCCTCTCCTGCTGTGCTGGCTTGAATTGGCTCCCGCTTCTTTGCAGCTTTCTTTGGCTTAATTAAAATATAAAATTAGTGATGGAGAGACAAACAAAATGGTTGTGCAGCAGAAGGGCGACCTGCGGCTCAGCAATCCCTGCACAGGGTGAGTTGGGGACAGGACAGGCGATGGGGCCGAGTCAGGACAGCACTCTCTGGCCTGGGGCTGAGAGGGACTAAGGCTGAGGGACTTCTATTTCTACAAGAATTCAGTGTAGGCTTTCCCATTTTTGCCAAATGCCCACGCAGTTTATTACAAATTCTTTACTGCACGTTTGTACCGCTGCCAGAAAGGAAAGGTGGGCCATTTCTCACATGTGAAAAAAAAATGGAGAGAGCTCCCGTTACAGGAATGGGGACCTTGATAACATCACCCAGCACGTCAGTAAATTCCTCTGTCAAAACTACCTTCCAAGTGAGAGTCAAAGCTGGGGCACCTCCCTAGGCACTGACAACAGCATTTCGTATGAAGTCCGAAAGCCGCACATCCAACTCTTCCTCAAAACAGAAAGAAGTCAAGAAAATCAGCAGCAGCTTTCTAAGCAGTAATGCTGCTGGAGAGGAAGCAGGACGCAGCAGCAGCATCACCTGCCCACAGACAGAGCAACCTCCTCGGCCAAGCACTGCAAGCCCAGCGCTAACACTGCGCGGCACTCTGATGCTGCACAGACCCAGACAAAGAGAAACGACACCAGGGGAATACTTCTATCTGGGACCAAAGCCTAGCAAGGTACAAAAAAATACATCTTCTGTTTCTCATTCAGTCTTTTCCTTTTCAAAGGAAGGTTTTAACACCAAGCTCCGCAGGAGATTTATTTTTTAATGTATAATAGCCCCTCTGTTTACCTACATGGGTCAAGTGCTACCTTGAAATTGGAAAGCACTATATTAATCAAGTTCTACTCGAGCTGTCAGAAACAATACAGCTAGAGAAAAACTCCTGTGCTGTCAGAACAAAAAGGTGGGTTGTTTGGGCTACTTCTCAGTGCCAGAGAGTTATACAGTTTTGAAAACTGCTGGTAGAATTCCACAGCCCTGGAAGGGTGGGATGAATGAGGAACTCTGAAGCATAAAACAGGGTTTCATTGTCTGGTTTTGTTTATACTACTGAAATACCTAGGGGAAGTAGGAAACTCTGTCTTTCACATTAGGCAGAAAAGAAAGATACAAGATACACACATTAAAAACGATCGCGGATTCTAGTTGCATGTGGAAGATTTGACTTGTCACTCAATTACACAAAACACTAACGCTGTAAATGGTGAATATACAGCCAATTAGGTTGCTTTAAGCTGCTATACATGGAGACAGGATGTGCCATTTGTTAACATAACCGTCGCCTTCTTTATGAAAGGTACAACTAAATACTTCTTTAAGTGGTTACAACAAAGACTCTTCAGTCGTCCATAAAGAAATCATTATATATATAGGAAGCTGCTAAAGTTAGGGCAAGTACAAACAAATTCCCCATGCACGTGTTAAAAAGGTCAGGCACATCCTAAAAACTGTATTGAAATAAGTCAGCAATTAGGGCTGCAATCCTAAATGCAAGAAGTAGCTCTGATATTGCCAGGCACTGATTTTTTTCCTGATAGTAGCTCAGAATAGACATTTGGGCAAGAAAGTGCTTTACTCAACACCTTAGAAATTACAGCATCCTATTTATGTAACAGATAAATATACTGGGTTTGGCTTGTTTGGTGGTGACCCGTCCCTTTACCCCCTACATCCTACACGGGGTGATCAACAGATACAATGCATTTCCAAGACATTTTCAAACAGACACAATTAGCACACAGTTTGATACCTTGTGTTCCTTATAAATCCCAAGCTCTTTCTCTTTTGCTATTCTTGCTTCCTTTTCTGAAAGATGACAAAAGGGTAACCAGCATGAAGATTACACAGACTGCGTATTTCAGCCACTAGGGCCAAAAGAAGAAGTTCAGTCCTGTCCACTTACCTTTTTGTTCCTTCAAATAATCTGCATTTTCTTTCATCCACAGCTCTGCTTTTATCTGAGCTTCTGTTTCGTTAAGTATATACTAAAAGACAAAACAAGTTCATCTGCTTTCAGAAATTGACTTAAAAATCACAGTGCAAAACTGAACTGAAAAACCACTAACAAGGTCAATCCATATTTCGTTTATTTAAAAAGAATATGTATATATAAAAGAAAACATGACCAAGATGCAACAATCAGAGAGCATTTCTAGCAAATTCTGAAGCTGGAAAAAGAACGACCTGCTTTCAAAACACAGTGCTGGGTTTCCAAACTGTAGTGGGGTGGTCGACAGTCATCCAGGACTCACTGTATGTGATCGTAATACTTGATCCATAATTAATCTCGAATGATCTTGTTTTTATGATCTTTTTCAGATGAGGTAAGAGAGTATCATGACAACATGGCAGTCTGCAAGTAATTCTGAGAGGTGATGGTGGTCTGTAATTCAAAACAGTATGGGAACCAACCACTGCCTTGCACTACCAAAACAGAAACATGTGTCTTCTAGGTAGGTTTCTGGGAAGGTTTGGGCACAGTTACCAAAATTATTAGTTCAGTGGTCTGTGTGAATGAAAGCAGCTTAGTTTGTTGGAGGTTCAGTCCTCTAGATTTCAGAGAGCTGGGTGCAGGACACACATCTTTCCAGGCTGGATGTGGCTCTGGGCAGCCTGGTCTGGTGGTTGGCGACCCTGCACATAGCAGGGGGGTTGAAACTCAATGATTGTTGTGGTCCTTTTCAAGCCAGGCCATTCTATGATTCTATGATCTAAACTTCCTGCAGTTAACCCCACTTAATCACAGCAACAGCATTAGTAAGTGCGGAGCTGTAAAGCACCTAGAACTACTCAAATAAATCACAGAAATAAGCAAATAGGTGAGTAGGTAGGCAGCAAGCAGGCTGGAAGGTTGCTAGATAGATCTCGCCTTCAATTTCTCACACACAAATATAAGCCCAGTATTTAGCACAGCTGTCTGCAAAGCAAAGGTTCTGTATGGCACGTGCTGTCTGGCAATGAGGAACTTCTGCAGAATGGAGAAGACAAACCAGATCATCCTTCATAAAGAAGACAATTTACTTGTAAGCAATGGACCCAAAACTTGTAAAATGATGTTTAAGTGCTAGAAAAACAATCTGAGTTTTCTCCATCTTACAGGTTTTAGTAGTCCAGATTTTCTCTAAAGTGAAATGTAGGCAGAAGAATTTTATGGGAAAAGTAACTCCAGGCAAATGAAATTAATGTAGGGAGGGGTCCTGCCTTGGAGGGCAAATGGGGCGAGCAAGCAGCTGCACAGGTGCTGGTTTATCAGGCCAGTATTTCACTATTTCATCTGTTTCTATTAAAGGTGGGTCATAATAGTAAAACTCTTCCTCATAACTCAGTTATTCGTCTTTCTTATGCTTTTAGCGAGTTCATAATCTTGGGCTTAGAGCATTACAGTCTACTGCCATGGAAATGAACATGAGGTCATAAAAGCAGAGTTATGACCTCACTACGGGCTACAAAGTGGAGAAAAGGTGCATTTTTCTTTCCCCGTTTTTGTCTTAAAAGACTGATCTGCTCTATCGAAGCCCTTCAGAATCAGCTCTGGGAGCTTTCAGGTTACAGGCCTCCCTGCCCCCCATCCTACTCCATTTCCACGATGCTATTCCTCACACCCAGCTCATTCGACCTCAGGCCGGGCATTTGCCCACCTCTCCATTCCTCATATTCAGCAGATCAAGCCCGATTCTCAGCAATCTCTATGAAACCCTTCTGTTTTCAGTGACTGTACTCCAAAAGGAGCTTTCAGCATCAGCATGATCCATTCAAATTGCACTTTTCCTTTCCAACTCGCATGGCGGCTGAAGAGGACATCAGGCCCTGATGGGAGGACTGTGTGTTCATGCACCAACCTGCTGTGTGCCCTTTAACAGGCCATTCCCACAGCTGTCTCTTACACTCAGGCTGTTATGGAAAGGGTACCTTGTGCTGCCACACAAATAATAATAAATCCAGAAGATGCTATGGGAATCTTTTTAAGCACACAGAAGCTGTACGTGCTGCTTCTACAGCCTGGTTTCCATGGCAGCCTCATGAGATGAATATATTGTAATTAAACCATGATTTTAGAGATCCACCAAACTTTTAAAAGTTCTTCTAAGAATAAAAGGTATTGTAAAGCATAACTATGCTAGCACAGTAAGAAGGCAGCAGCAGCAGTCCCGTACATACATAAAATCAGCACTAAATTCACAGGCTTGCATGAACATTAGTTTTGACCCCAGATCACTGAAATCACTTGAACCTCTCTATAGATCAGAGGCAAGCACTGCCAGAGTGAAGAGGCAGAGATGGAGAGAATACACCAGATAAGAACCGTTCTTTCTTTCTCAGATATCCAAACGCAGAGAGACTCGGGATAAAAGCGGATCTTACCCTATCTATTTCACTGTCGTCAATTCCACTGAGATCTAATTCACCATCTCCTGTATTTTCACCTACATAAAAGAACACATTTAATTAGCTAGACGTTTCTTCAACATCAATTGCAATTCAAGTCCTATTGTGAAGTAACACGTCGCCTTTCCTTCTGCATTCATCAGTGAGGTTTGAGAAATTGTTGAGTGTTTTTTATGTGAGGGTATCCACACCAACATGCACCCCATTGAACTAATTTATAACCTAGGAATCAGTACGGTTCTCTTTAGGACCAAAAACCCACCACACATTTCCAAGTGTCCCTTTTTTTCTTTCTTTTTTAATTTGCAGCCACACGCTTTCACCATGAACCTGGAGAAACCATTTCAGATGACAACATTTTTCATGCACCGTAACGTGGATTTCTTCACCTGAGCCTATATCCTGGTGATTCATCTGCAAATTACAGCTTAGAAAATATTTTCTGTTTACAAGGAAGCAGCACAGACCAGTGAATAATACGTCATCACACCAGCAGGTCATACCATGGCTCTGTTCTTAATTCTGATCTACAGTCATTCGAACCACCTAACTCATCTCAGTTCTGTACAGATGTGCATTATGTTTGCAAAATGGGAATTATTGAAGCATTTCCAAATCTTAAAATAATTTGAAAGCTATGGAAGGGTCTAAATGAATGTGCAGCAATAACGAGTTTCTGTAACTGTAACACCACTTACATAGTTACGTATTTACTAAGACTTCTCCCAAAAACAAGAGTTTCTAAGATTCATCCTATTCCTTAAAAGTCATAACAGCAAAGAACTGAGATCTAATTTGGGACCAGCGCAACTTACAGCAGCAAAATTGATTTTCCACATCATACTAATGTAAAGTAGTAATACACTTTAGAGAAGAAAATACATTACTCAACACGGACTTATTCTGGTGAATGAAGAAAACTCCTTGGTCGTCTCCAGTCTAATCAAGAGTAGACAACAGATGACCCAAGCTGATGATGTGCAGGAAAAATAAATAAATTAAGTTCCAACAATCTGCAACAGCAGGAAATTGTATGAAACAGCTTGGTAACTTCAGGGACAAGGTTCCCCATTCCTGAGCACGTGCCTCTCAGCTCCCCAAGGCTGCCGAATGTTTCGGTTGCATGGGCTGGTGGCTCCTTGCAGAGCAGAGAGCAGGGCCTTGAAAGGCATCAGATGGAGCCAAAAAGCAAAGGCAGGAATTCAGAGAATTCTCGGGAGGTACAAGTGATCCTCAGCTTGGCAGAACCCAAGCATTAAAGCAGTTCCTGAAGTACATAAAACCACAGGGCTGGAATCCAACCCAAACTTCTGTGTAGGAAAGAGGGCTGAGCTCTTTGAGGAGGTGCATAGGATCAGGCTGCTCAGCCCTACAGACATTACTGGTATCAGACAATGAGCACTTACAGCTTGCTTATCAAAATTCTACTTAATCAACAGAAAGTTTTTAACAAATCATACACAGAACGAGTTTCAGCCCAAAGAAGATGTCCTGTTGCAAGGAATCGCCCAACACTTTGCTTTGATCTTCTTCTGAGATTGTTTCATAAATTCTGATAATCTGATGCAAATGTGACTGAAAAAGCCTTCAGGAACATATCTCACTGATACTACATTTAGAAATTAACTGTACTTTAGAGTCCCAGAGTGTGAAAGTTTTGCTTTATGACTGTCAGAACTATTAACTATGTAATTGTTCAGTACATATGCTTACTCCTGCTCTTATCTTACATTGTGCAGTAAGAGCACACCTTGCCCTGGGGCCTCCAGCACCTTGTGCGAGCACCTACTACCACATACACAAGGATGGGACCCAAGGATGCATGGCTGGATCTTCTCCGAAAGAGCGGTGATGCAGTGGCACAGCTGCCCAGGGAGTGGTGGGGTCACCATCCCTGGAGGCGTTCAAGAGCCAGGGAGATGTGGCACTGAGGGACACGGTCAGTGGCCATGGTGGGGATGGGTTGGATTTGGACTAGATGAACTTAGTGATCTTTTCCAGCCTCAATGGTTCTTCGATTCTATGAAAGCATGCCTTCACGTGAGGCTGGAAAGGAAAATCGAGGTGAGAAAATACACCCAACTGGTTTGTTGCCTCTTTAAAATACCTTTAATATAACTGACTGGAATTTTCTAGCAAGCCGAAATCACACAAAGCACAGAGGAATGGTTGTGTGCTGCATCCCCAACGGGAGGCCGGGGCATCCTGCTGAGCACCACCGCCAGTCCCTCCTGCTGGAGCCGATACATGAATTTCTAGTGAGTGAAACACTTAAATAATCACCGAGGCAAGGAGTGAACTCTGTAGTCTACTGTCTGAGATGCCTTCCCAGGAGACTGCACACCTGGCTCCGAGAAAGGTTTCATTACTTACACAAAATAACATAACTCGAGAGCAGAAAGCAGGAGTCTGCCCGAGGCTGAGTAATCCATCTTGGATTGAAGGAGTCTGTGCAGAGCTGGGCCTCAAACCGGGCCTGCTGTGCTCTGGGTAGGTGCTGCAGGCACTAAGCTGTAGGACAGAAGGATGGGGTTTTTCCTTCTCTTTGTTTCACCAGCCCCTTTTGTCTTCAAGATTTCTGGGAAAAAAATAAACTGAAATATTGACTACTTATACATCAGGGCCAAAATTAAAAAGGAACCAAACTGAAAATCGCTCACTGCTAAGTTCTGAACATCATCACAGGCTGGGAAACCAAAACGTGGCAATGGTGTCTCAGAGCTGCTCTGGACTCAACTCACAGCTCAACTCGACATAAAATCCCCTGCATCCCCAAATTATTTGCTGCTAAAGCTGTCACAGCGTTTTAGGAACAATAAAAATATCCCACCAAAATCAACCGCCGCTGCTTTTATTTGTCATTAAACACCTTGCTTCCCCTATATTCTGCTATATTTTTGGATCAGAGGTTTAAAATTTAATATGGCACAGTACAGTAGATGTCTGTTTCCTTATACAGCCCTACTACGCCAGACTGAAAATGATGTAATTTCAGGCACCATGAACAATTTCACGTGTCATTTTAAATATAACTTGTTACTGAATTAGGTGCCAGTTCTTCTCATTGGATCAATTAGCACCAGGGACAGAAAACTCATTCTCCAACTGGTAAATTGCAGAGAAAAATCCAGAAGCAAGTTGTATATAATAAGCGTTTCTTAGACCCCATAACAGCAGTAGAGGGAGTAATTGTAGGATATCCACTCTGCCTGCAAGTAGCCCTTTCTTCTGCCTATGTGATAGGCGTTCATTAACTGCAAGGAGTTTTTCAGATGAGAAGGAGCCTTCAAATCTCTAGTTTAACACTGGGGAAAAAAAAAAGTGTTTTGTTACACAACGCTGATTCAAAGAATAACACATCCACTTTGATCTGACAATTTCCATGGCAGTCGTGAGCGTACCCTACCAGCCATCATCATTCATCTGCTCGCTCCGGGGCACCGAAAGCATACCCCTTCACTGTTATTATACCAGAAAGATCTTCCCAGCTGCTAAACTTTTCAAAACAATTTCCAAACGATCATTTTCCCCTTTAATAAAAGGGTTGAAATGAAATTTTCAACGAAATGAAAACACAGATGTGGCCAACATCTGGTCCAACCTCTTAAAAGCTTATTTAAAAGCAGTAGTGCCATGTGACACGGCTCTTAGCGGGGATTTCTTCCGTTAAGGAAAACGACCGCCCCGCTGCAGGGCACGGACAAGAAATAAGTTCTGTGTGCAGAAAGAAGCAGAACCAAAAAATGCCATGTTTAAATGGGACCGCTGTCGGGCAGAGGGGACGGCGAGCCAGAAGGAGCAGCGGGGCGGCCGGGTCCTTCCTCACCGCATTTCTCATTGCAGCCAGAGGAAGAGGAGCTCCCAGAGCTTTCAATCAAGGTCCGGGTCAGCCACATCCATGTAACTTACTGTTGCCAGCCAGCCAGCCGTCTCCCTGTATATTTAATAAGTAAAAAAAAAAACAACAACAAAAAAGCCCTTTCTTTGCAGCCTCTTAACATCTTTGCCAGCAGACTCTAATAGACACGGGAGCTACAAACAGACATTCGGGATTAGGTTTGTAAACCTGCAGGATTATTTACTGTTCTTGTCATTACTAAATGCATGTTAAGCCCTCTTTTAGCGCCGTCTCCCCCTCTCTCTACCTCTGCGTATCCAGTTAAACGTACACACAGCACGCTATTACGGGGATTTATTACAGAAGAATAATTCCTGCTGATATGCTTGAAAAACCCGCATTTTTGACGACAGACATTTGAAGAATGTGTTTTTCTGTTTCTCGCACGGGAGGCAGAACTATTTATTGCGCTGCCCAGATAAGAGGATTTCCTTACAGACAGCAATGAAGGCTGAACACTTCCCAGGAAATCCTCTGAAGCTTATGTAAGAGCAGGCGCTCGGCCCTCCTGTCCCACACAGCACCCACATCCTCTGCCACGCCATCGCACGGCAGTGCCAGAGCTGAGACTGCAACAGAGAGCCCCGGCGCAAGGCATGCCGCAAATGAACACCGGGATATAAGGACACAGTAAAATTAATTGCTCTTAGTGGCAAAATAAGCGTCACAAAAAAATGTATGGCTTGTATTTTCACGGTTAGGTAAAAACGAGGGCTTTCTTTTATTGTACCTGAGGCCACCTTGAAAATTACAGCCTATTCCTTCACAGTGCCAATTCCACACCGCAATTTCGGTCTAAAGGACTACAGAGCACACGAGGCCATGCATACAGTATAAAGATAAATGAAGTCTGTCACATTATTATTTCCTTCTGCCAAGGCAAGGTTAAGGGGTCCTCTCCAGCCGAAGCCAAGTTTCCAGCCTGCCTGCTTCTCAAGAGAAAGCAAACACAGCATGTCGGGAGCAGCCAGGGCCCTTCTTCCCAGCAGTGCTCCCTGCAGCCGACGGGAGACGGGCGGACGCGGCACGGGCTGGCGCCAGGATGCCCAGCAGCACAGGGACGGGGCTGGCACGGTCAGAGCCTGGCATGGGGATGGGATGGAGTGCAAAGACAAAGCCCAAAATGGGGCAAGTGAAAGGCAAAGAGGGAAAAAGCCTGAGCTAATAAAAGCAAAGAAACGCCATGTATTTGCTCCATACTGTGCTATTTGTGAGCATGAGGTAACAGCTTGCAACAGCAACCTGAGAGCCTTATTACTGTTTGCAAGGTGAGCCCTTCCAAAAAATGGGGATGTATGGGCTTCTTAGTTCTGTCTCTGCTCTTAAGAGGGACCTCATCACTGAGCAAACAGGAACACAACCTGGGCTCAGCCTGGCTGGTTTGCAATCACTGCATCAGGCTCATCCACCACCTGTGCAAAAAGTTTTCAGAGAATCACTAAGGTTGGAAAAGATCACTAAGAGCACCCAGTCCAACCACAACCACTCATCCATCACAACCATCCAACACAACCATCACAACCAGTGACCACATCCCCCAGTGCCGCATCTCCACTGCTCTCAAACACCCCCAAGGACACTGACTCCACCACTCCCTGGGCAGCTCTGCCACTGCATCACCGCTCTTTCCAGTAAGAAATAACCCAATGTATAAGAACTGCTTCTGTCTTAACACCATGCAGAACTACACACCCGGCTTTATGAGCATCTGCATCTCCATTTCCTCGCGCTGGGACTCAAACTCCAGGTGTTGGGCTTTTTTCTGCAGCAGCTGATTGACATCCGATGGCCTTCCTGCATTCGTCGCTTTCACACAGCAGCCGCAGAACAATTATCCCATCACAAGAACAGAATTTCAAACGCGTGCGCTTAATGATACATGTGAATGAATGACAAGAAAAGCCCTTCCCGCAGTCAGTCATCTCTAACAGAACTTCTATCAGATATCGAGCACGTTTTTATCAGTTCAATTTCAATCTGGGGGAAATGAAGAAACCCACCGCTGCTTTTCAGCAGTACATCCATGCTGAAAAAACATCACTGCTGTTTCACCTCACAGTGGATGGAGGTTCTAACTGATCCACTCCTATTTTATACCCATCTAAAGGTGATAGCAGTCCAACAGGCATGGAAAGTTGTTAATTTAAACGCTTGTTCATCAGAAAACCAGTTAACTAGAAATCTCCCCTGCAGTACACATGTGTAAAGAAGGCAGTGAGAAAGTAGCCCAGCAATAAACAGTGCCACTGTGATTCTCCAAAGTTGTTTTGCTCATTGTAAACTCATGCTTCTTGAACCACACAGCAACATGAGAAACCCTTAAGGATCCTTTCAACCCCCCAGAATAAACACAGCAGAAAGTTAAGCTTCTGAACTGAAGAACATCCTGAGAGCTGTCCTCCAAACCAGTAAAGTCATTCCCCTCCTTCAGTAATTTCCATGTGCCTGCAGCACCTCTTAAAAACAGTGAGAAAGAGCATCCATGATGCAACCCACTTGATGTAGCTCTTTGTTCCTTTTTAAGATCACAGCCCTGCTGTCAGGACCCAGAGCTCAATGACAGCAGCTCTCAACAGCACGCCAAGAGAGATTTCTTGCTGATGAAGCCAACCGCCATCACTGACCGCCCTGACAAATACTCAGAAGCACATTAATTACTTATCACAAATGATATTTTTCAGCTCCAAAGCTCCCATGCAAAGTCACGAGGCTCCTCCAGCTTGTGATTTCTGCCTCTGACAACGCCAGCACTGACCACAGTGTGACTGTGGAGGATGCAGCGTGGCTCCGGATACACACTCACATCTCAGCATCGGGCCACAAATTCACCTCTCCGGTCTAAAAGCTTCTTAAAATGGAGGCTATAAGGACAGAAGCTCTCCCCACTTCTTGCTCTTTTCCACGTGATTTGGGAAAGTCACCAACTCCCTGCTACATTTTTTTCCATTGCCTTTTATGCTGTTCTTGGCATCTTTTCTCTCCTTTCCCTTCCCCCATCCTTTCTTCTTTTTGGTGCCTTCTGGCCTGTATTTTCTGCATCTTTTTAAATCTCTGCAGGGGTATCCAACAGTAACAGTTTATATAAAGGGAAAGGCCTGGGAGAAGAACTGACCAGCATCTCAATCAGCTCCCCTCTTCACACGCACAAGTGCAAAGCGCTGCTGTATCTCCTGCAGCAGCCTGACTGCCCGGAGAGCCGCCAGCAAAGGGAAGCGGGCTGAGATCACAGCCCCTGGCTCACTTTCTCTGTGCTGCCAGACCACTGTGTAAAACAGCGAGAGCGCTTTACACAGGAGCCAGCCATAAAGGGAACAGCTGGTTTTGTGCTTAAGTGCTGAGCACCGTTTCTGCAACTGCAGCAAGGTGGTAAGCAGCCAGGTCTTGCTGCGGGCGCTAAGCGCTCCGCTGTGCATCCCTGCAAGCCCACCTGGGCCCAGCACTCAGCCACCAAGCAGTGGGCATGTGTTCTATTGAGAACTAAATCTGCTCCTGCCTCCCATACCCCAACTGAAATGAGAATTTAAAAGCAAACCCTAGAATTCTCCTTGGTTTATTCCTACCTATAGATTTTTAATTATGAACCAAACTATGTTCTGCCAACCGTAAGTATGCACAATTTTCAAGCCAGAAGAAATCTAGAGGGTCTGAACAGTATTTGAGAGGCTCCTTTTGACACAGTGGAACTTAAAAGCAAAGCTAACTTATATTCTGGGATATCAGAGTAAATTCAAGGTTGGCTCAGAGGAGAGCCCAGTAAGTTGGAGCAAATTCCCTTTAGCACAAATGGGTATGCTTGTATCCCTCTGCTGAGGTTCAGAGCAGGTCTATGGCGCATCAGATGTCAAGCTCAGTGCCAGCCAGCAGAAGCCACTCAGACCACAGAAATGCTTCAGCGGGCAATTATTAGCATTAAGACAACAGTATGATACAGCGTGTTAGATTATATATCCAACTCTTCATTCTGAGAAAAAAAATCAATTTGTATTCTGGCCATTTACCACTTTATCTATGTGGGCTGAATGGTGAGAAGCTGTTAACTGAAAGAAAATTATCAGGTAAGAAATTTCTCATTTTGTTACCCAGCTTCTTCCTTCCTTCATTGCTAATGAGAAATCGCAAGCAGGGAATTACAGAGATGGGGAAAGAGAAGGTAAAGGTTTATTATTATTATTATTATTATTTATTATCACAGTAGAATAAACGGCAAGAGTGGAAACTCCCTACAAAAAGTAAAAGCCTTTAAAATGAAGCCAGTAAGTGGGAAGCACGCTCAACATGAGCCCTGTCTTAGGGACCGAGGCATTACCATGCCCATCGGGGCAGCCCCACAAAGCACACAGGGATGGATCTCTGCAGCCCAAAGAAGAGTGGCTGCAGGTGGCAGTGGAGCAGGGCAGGTTCACGTGGTCACCTCACCCAACAATCCACGGTGCTTCACCAGGCTCCTCAGGATAACGTGCTCTGGTTCCCTCTGCCTCTCCACACACGTTCCGGGGACCTGAGTGAGCATCTTCCCAGATGTACGGTAGACAGCAGTGGAGAACTGTAACATTTTGCCTGCAGGAGCTCTGAGGCCCCAGTGCCTTGGCATTTGATTAGACTGAATTGAGCACAGTGTAATTAGCATGTGCACTCCATATGCTTGAAGTACATCATTAGAGCATTGGAATGCCCTCCAATACCACAACTTTCCGAAAGAAGAAAGTTTGTGGAGAAGTTCCTAGAGAATAATTTGTCTTATTCTCCAGGAATTGGGGAAAAATGCCCTCCCATTCACAGAAGGTTTCTAGAGAAATAACCTTTCCCTGACAAAGCCCAGCAGCATGATTCACCTATAAATAATGAAGCCAGCTTCACCGGCCTTTCAAGCTAACGGCTATCAGAAAGGCCAGCCATATGCTTGTACAACCTGTCACTCTGATTGATCTCAACATCTGACTGTTGTATATAAAGTTTATACAGTAGCAAGACTATATTTCACGTGTCGTTTTAGCTAGGTTACATATTGCTGATTTTACAGATTTTCAGCAAGCTGCTGGTTTTCTCTGGGGAGTAGGCACAAGAAAGACACAGCTTAAATGTGGATCAGATACAGCACGAAGCAGTGAGCTTCGATGATTTTACTAAGTCTCAAAAATCAGGTAGACTGGTAACAGATTTGAAAGAGAGCACTGGAAATGATAAGGTCCCACGCCCCATTAAATGTAATTTATTTAAATACATCGGGTCTTTACTTAACATGGTATCGCAGAGGCAGGAAGAAAGCCACAAATCATGGCCGTCTTACATACACTAAGAGGATTCATGGCTCTTTCCGTCATGCATCCATTTTATTTTACAACATATGGCATCGTATCAAAGTCGTTCTCCTTTAATTTACTGAATAACGATGCTTTCCCATGAGGCTTAATCTAAGTTCACCATAACATACTGTATTATGGCAACAATTCTCAGAAACATGACTACGTGTCTGCAGCCCATTTGGAGAGAGGGATGTGCATTTCATGTACCAATCCTTTTAAACACATTCAGCATTAAATGCAATATTGATTTCTCTGAAATCATTAAAGCTTACTTTACAGAACTACAGAATCGCAGAATGGCTGAGGCTGGAAGGGGCCTCTGGAGATCATCCAGTCCAGCCCTCTGTCCAAGCTGGGTCACCTACAGCACACTGGGATTTCTGGGAGGCACGGTTTGAGTATCTCCAGGGAAGAAGACCCCATATTCTCTCTGGGCAGCCAGTTCCAGTGCTCTGTCGCCCTCACAGAAGAAGTTTTCCCTCACGTTCTGATGGAACTTCCTGCGCTCCAGGAAATCATAAAACCATGACACCTCTCATCCTATTGCTGAGCCCCGCTTAGAAGAGCCTGGCACCATCCTCTTCACAATCTCTCATATAGTTGCATACATTGATCAGATCCCCTCTCAGTTCTCTCCAAGACAAACAGGCCCAGCTCTCTCTGCCTAATGCAACCCACTGGCCTTCTTGGCTACAAGGGCAAACTGCTGGCTCATGGCTCGCTTGCTCACCTGAACCCCAAGTCCTTTTCATCAGAGCTTTAAGTTAACTAAAACTAAAAGCTACCTTCAGAAAATAACACTTGGGTAACTTTTGTTTGACCATTTCACTACAAAATGAAACTAAAACCGTAAGATCCTCATTTCCAACCTAGACTTACTTCCTTTAGATAAAAATACAAAAATATGTTCTTCAGATAAGACTAGGACGGACTGTTCTCTACATTAGCTTTAACTAGGCAAACTCTTTCCAAGGAGATTTAAGCATCATTAACTGTGCAGTGAAATAAGCCCGAAATAAGCCCAGGAAATGTGCTTCCCTCAGAGAGATGAGGGAAGAGGTAGCAAATGGCGTGGACAGAAGCCCTGTCTCCTGAAAGGATAAGATTTTGAATCCTACTGGCTAGATAAAGCAGAGAACACTAAAGACCAAACAAAAAATCTCCCATGCAATTTCCTTCACACCATAAAAATCAACATAAAAATCCTCAAATGCTAAAATAAAGCCTAACAGAGAAACATCATCGTCAATGACTGCCAACTAAAATGAATGATCTGCGCTGAAAGCATTTGCTGATGTAGCAAGAAGCTGCCACAAAGACTTCCAATGCAGTGGCAGCAAAGTGGTCTATGGATCAGCTCCTCACCTCCTGCCCAGGAAAGCCTGAAAACAAGACAAGCAGGACACGACAGGCTGCGAAGGCAGGATCTGGGCATCTGTATTCACACAAGTTTAATTCTCAAGGTGTTCCTCAAACGTTACTTAGGGATGGTTTCAGGCCTGCAGTGGCACCGCAATCAAACAGCCTCAACAGGATGCGACGGCTGTGCATCTACAGACCACAAAACGTTACAGACTGTGATATTCCACATTTTGCCCAAAAGAAGAGGATAGATTTGAACAACGCCAAGTCATGTAAATCACAGCCTTAATTATACTGTAACTTAGAAACAAAGAAAGGAAACAAGAATGACAATTTCAAGCTTTTGTGCTACTTTTAGACATCACATTTTTCTCTGCTTTTTAGTAAAATGAAAAGTAGAGGACTTTGGACACAACGAGGATTAAGAGGAAGCCTGCCATGACTGGGGGAACCAACAACTCATACAGCAGTATTTCATTCAGAAGAGTAACTGCATGATACCGTAGGGTTCCATGTGTGTTCCATCCCAGCGACTGAAAAACTGGTTGAGCAAAGGAAAAAAAAAAAAAATCTTTGTTTATTTATTTCTAAATCACCAGCACTGCAAACTCATTCTGGTATTTGAAAGTCAATGTGAGCTCTCTCCAGTTATGCATCCCTATTACCATAGACATTCCACAACTGGAAATTACTTCTCGTAATGCTTACGCCAGAAAGAAAAGAGCTGTATTGCATCTGCAGAACCCAAAGCAGTAAAACATAATAAACATTTATCTTTGTCATTGGCTCTGCAAAACCGATCTGTTCGGCAAGGAGGTGCCATTTTATAGAGTTGCTTTATTGCTACATAATTATTGATGCATCAGCCAAGCGCTCTCTCAAGGAAAGACTGTTCTTAAAAATGAGCTTGTTAAAAGTTTAGGCGTAAACCTTAGGATAAGAAACAGCCGCTCGATTTCATCTGATAGAAACTTTTAGAGAGAAAAAAAAAGTAGAGGGATGATTTAAAAAGAAGGAAAAAAAAAGTGCTATGTTTGAGGCAGGCATGAAATTGAAACAGACAAGACGCTTTAATGTGATAGAAAGAAAGAATTGGGGACATCTGTACCGAGAATACGTTGTAAGTAGCGGGAGGAATTATCAATCTAGTGATGTGCCAGCTCTCTGCATTTCAATTGCTTCACAGGCCATACCATAAAAATTGTTTGCAATGAAAGCAGTATGAAGAATTCCTAGGTTTTATTGCTCCCAGTGATATTCTACCCAGTTTGTGTACACGGTTTGTATCCTTTCAAGTTCAGCACCGTTTCGTATTAGTACCTCTTTAAATTGCTTGCCCACAAATACTGTTCCATGTTCAAAATGCCTCAATATTAAATTCTCTGTTTCACTCTGAATACCTTTAGAATCAACTTTTCAAAGGCAAGAAGGTTTCATGCAAACTTTCTGAAAGTCTACGTAAGGCAACAAACTTTCAATTTAAAAGCAGGCTTTCTCAGGAGTGAATTCAATGTACCATTTTGCATCCCTTCCCTGCCTTGTTAAACCAAACTTCCTCACTGCTCACGTGTCTCTTAAGGGCTTCGAGTAGGAATCTTATTCCCTGTACTGTGACTATAAAACAATCTTGGGTAACAGCGTATTTGAAAACCTTGTTCCCATTCACTGGAGGGCTTAAAAGCCTTCCACGCGGACTCCAAAACATGTTCGGTCTTACAGGGAACAGAAGGGCAACTGAGGGTCTGGTGGAAATTGGAACAGCTTCAGCAGGTCTACGGGAACCTCAGCAACAAAGTTCCCTGCGGGGTGACCATGCACCAACACTGGCCTTGTGGGAGAACTGGACGAGCTGGTTTCTGCTTTTGTCTTTGGTCTTGGGCTTCATCTTTGGTCTTGGTGAAGAATTGAATGCTACGGAGCTGTGAGATGCTGCAAAGACATGGAAAGTGCTAAAAACTCTAGCTTGAAGATAAAGAGGGACTGTATGGGACAGCAACTTCCTATTTAAGTATGTTTTAATGAATTGAAAGCAAATACAGCAGCACCACTGGTGACACAACGTAATGTTGGTAAGGATATTGCTGCATCTCAGTACACTGATTTCTACGAAAGCATGCAGAAAAATACACATTTTCTACCTTTAACAGAAAACCAGTTAGGAATATGGCTTCCAAAATCAGCCATTTGTTTTGTTCCTATAGAACTGTTAACGATCTGGTCACAGAGAGCTGTTCTCCTTCCTCGCCATCTGTGAGCACATGGTGGTTTCACCACCATAACTGAATCAAACACAGAATTTAGGTAGTGAATTTGCTTGAAAATGGGACATCCTTTCACCCCCTGCACAGACATTTACTTTTGGCTTATGTCTTCACATCTATCTCAAGAGCATCGCTTCTCGTTCTGAATTTCTTTCCTGGTACTTTGCAGTATTATTTACTCTCCCCCATTTCATATTCTTTCCCTTATTTCTA
Organism: Bambusicola thoracicus; assembly: GCA_002909625.1. Taxonomy (NCBI): domain Eukaryota; kingdom Metazoa; phylum Chordata; class Aves; order Galliformes; family Phasianidae; genus Bambusicola; species Bambusicola thoracicus. The sequence goes on along the minus strand of PPHD01005103.1, from coordinate 5,985 downwards.
GTATCCCTGTGTAAACTCCTTCATCACGGAAAACAACTTTTATAATCTTTTGTGTAAACAGACATCTTGATTTGAAAGATGAGCCTTATCTTCAATCTGCTAACTTCAACTATTTCCTACTTTAGCAAAACTTAGCTGTAAAAAATCCATATATTTTTTTGCAGTTGCCCCCAGAATTCACAAGCAACCCTCTCTACACACCTGGCTGGTCCACCACAGCCCACACAACCCTCAACAAAACATCACAATTTTTGCTATTAATAACTAACCCGTAGCGGGTCTTACCTGTCAGTTTCTATTGCTTCGCACGGCTGTAATTAATGAACGCCGAAAACTCTAAAAGCAATTTTTTCAGCCCTACTGAATGCATTCTGGTGAGCACATATGAAAAAAAATTAAATTGAAAAGCTGAGGAGTACAGTAGCCTCATGTTGACAGGTCACTCTGATTCCAGGTCAAAGCGGCATCTATTTTCGGCTGCTTTGATTATAATTGCTGATGGAATAACAAACAAACAGCAATTATCTCATTGTCACAAAAGGAAAAAGATCTAATAAATGAATCCATCTTAAAGTAACGCTGGAAAACAAATTCAAATGCAAAGAGGAGTAATAAAATTTGGTTTCCAAAATTATTTTTTAATTACCAACACTGTCAACGTTAATGTTACTCCTCCACTGGATAACACATCCATTTTAGTCAATGAAAGCATTTAGCAAACCAAACATATCAGACTACTACCATACAAGGCCAAGTTCGTGACAGTTTCCACCAACAGTCTGTACTGTCATATCTGACAATCCCTAATTACAAAGGCCATCTATGCAAGTCTGCAGCCCAACCCATAAATACACATGTTTTTCTTGACCATGATGCCAGCCCTGGGATTTCAGACTAACAAACAGAACAGATGAAGTACGTTAGGGGTGTGTTGAAGTTAATCCTTAAGAGGATACAGGAATTAATTTTTCAAACTAAATTCAAACATGCCAAAGAAAAGCAAAAAAAAACCCCAAACTGCTACAACAAAACCAACCCTCAAACCTTACAGAAATGGCACATCCCTGGAAGGCTCTGCCTCTGTGCATTTTCACTTTGCAGGTATTGCCTTTAAGGCCTGAGCCCGAATCACAAGAAAATATAGCACCAAACGGAGGATTACTTTGGCTCTTTCAGAAGATGCAAAACAAACATGGGACGGACAGGATCCACTGCAGCACTGCATTTGGATTTATTGCCCATCATATTAAACTGAAAGTAGCTAAGCTGTGCAAATCTGTCTGCGCTGTATTTCCTCCTTCCAAGGGCATGTTTTGTGGCTTCTTGACCTAGGTTAATAAGTCTTTATTCTCAATAACAACTGGGACCACGAAGCCTCCCTGAACTCAGCCCGGCTCTCCGCTCTGACACTGCAGATGCCATGATGGATTGCTTAAATAACATTCCTCCTTGCAGTTAGCTTTCCATCCTAACTTGACGTTCTCCATCTATTCTCCGCACCTTTCACTTTCCACAGCTCTCTAATGAACAATTCCAGTTTTCACCGAGTTTTTAGGTGGAAGATTTTTCTTCCTGTTTTGGCAGCAGGACCGTCCGCTTCTTCTGGAAGCAGTGCACCGAACCCAATAGCGGTGAGCATTAATAGGCTCACATTTTGGCAGGTGTGGAAATGGAAATATCATTTAATTCTCATGCTGGTAGGGAGTTAATCAGGTTGTTTAGCCAGGTTTCCTGTGTGCGTGTGCGTCGTCACCCTCCCACCACCACCTCCCCCAGTTTTTCTTTAATCCACGGCCAAGTCCAGTGATTTAAGAGCAGGGGAACGGTCCCGGAGATGGCTGCATTTCTGCAGGTTCCCAGAGACATCAGCCCATGGAAAGGTGGGTGCAAACATAAACGCCCCTGAAAGCACCTCCCACATGGAGAAGCAGCACCTTTTCAGACATCGGGGAGTGCTGGCAAGGAGAAAATCTTACAAAGAATCCCCAACAGAAACACAGATCAGCACCTGCGACTGCTGAGGTACCAAAGACAACTGTGAATACAGCTCTCCCTCAGTATCTGCTCAACAACTGGTTCCATAACTACACTTATTTACGGGCAAAGGACATTCCTAAAGCCCCAGCCAAGTTTCCCCCCCTAAAGCCCCAGCCAAGTTTCCCCCCTTCTCCCTGCCTGCACTGTGCTGCAGGACAGAAGTGACACACACTTTCCTGTGAGGAGTGTCTGTACTGATAAACCTTTGGAAAATTCCTAACACATATATCCATGAATGCTAACAAAAATGTGCTCCTATGATTCAGCTTATGCTGCCGCTCACATTTATCTCCCCAGCACCTCCAACAAATGCAGGTTTCTCTCCAAAACTCCCTTCTAGACTTGCCTGAAAACCTTTCAGCTAAACTATATGATTAGTTCTCATCCCTCAACCTTCCCAGTTACTCACAATATGAATATGGAATGAATTTATAGCACCCTTAACTTTTAATGAAATGCGAAGAACTCTCGCAACAAAATACATATCTGTGGATTTTGGAGTAATACGTGCACACAGTGCTCATGTGGGAGTGATATATATAGTCAGGTAAGAAGATCATGTCACCTGTAATTCCCACCAAAGATTTCAGGTACCAAAAACCGCATTTGAAGCAGCTGGTGGTCTCCTATTGCCATGCTGGCTGCAGCACGCACTTCACATCTCATTAACAGCATAATGAAGGCTCCATCAGCGATATGGCCTATCAAGACTGCCAAACACAAGAATATAGACACTAGATTAGGATGATGAGCTAGCAGAAGGGTTTTTATTGCCTAGTTCTAAGGATTGGTAAGGGCTCGTCCTGCCATAGAAAATACTCTCTGGTGATCCAACGGCACTTGGAGATGAAGAGCAGACCCTGCAAGGTGCCAGAGGAGGAAGGTGGCACTGAGGAGGTCACCACACTGCTGCTTTCCACAGGCAGAACCGAAAACCACTGAAGTGAGAGCACCATTAGAGTCAGAGCCAGAAGAAGCCATCAGGATGGGGACACGCATGCTTACACTGATGACCAAGTTGTACTTTGCATATATAACACAATTAGCGCTAAACTCAGCAGCTTTACTTCTCATATATGTGGTAATTACGACTTAATAGAGCTTCATAATGTTCTCTCTAATTACTGATTATATCTTCTTATATACTTTCATACGTGCATATACACATATATTCTCAAAAGGTTGGCACTGATGTGCTCAGAGAATAATCTGAGAAAGAAAGGGAGACCACAGAAGAAGATACAAATGCCCAGTGGGAATCAACACTCCTCCACTTATTGAAAAGTAATGGCAAGAAGCAATGCAGGGAATCTTCCTACCCATCACAGGCAACCAGACTGGGAAGTGCCTGATGGGAGGGAATCAGCCAGCCTCCCAGTCACACACGTTGCTGCCAAGAGCCATTGTCTGACCAGTTTCCACCAGGGCCAGGACAAAGATGGGAGTAGAAGGCAGCTGGAGAACACTGTGGTAGATAAACCCACCCCTGCCTCCTTTAACATCATCTTTGGCTGCCTTGAACAAGAAATTGGAAATTGCTGGTATATAGGAATGCTGACAACCATCTGATCAATGACTGCTGTCTGCATGGGGTCTTTAACACCCACAGAAATCAATGGAAACATCTTTGGACCTCAGCCCATGTGTCAGATTACGCCTGTGGCAGAAAGGGAGGCATAAACACAAGGAGTAATAAACGAGCAAACTATTAATTATGAACAAGCACTAAACCTTTCTCATGTATTCTTTGTGAAATTAGCCCTGAACGCAGTTAGCTGGATGCCTAACCAAGCGCAAGATGGTACATGCACAGCGATTTCTCTCTGCAAATGCCACTTACTTTCATGAGGACATGCAGAAGCTTGCTACCATTGCCTCACGTACAGGATTTGAAACCATCGCCCAAAATGACTGCATGTGAATTTTGATTCAAAACAAGAACTAAATGAGGTCTGAAACACTACCACAGTCGCAAACGCAGTTATATGAAGTTAGTTGGTAACTTACACCCTGTAGTTTGTCTCCATCTCTGTTGTTATCAGACGTTTTTGGCCAAAATTCAGTTTGTGACTTTTGGCTGATGTTGCATAAAGAGATGAACTGGCTGCATGCATGGGAAGGAGAGGGTGACAGTCAGCAAACATCAGGACAGAAACACCAAGAAGAATGACAAACAGAACCCGTGGTGTTTAACTGTGACGGTCTCCTGAAGGGAATGGGGTGCTGTTTGGAGGAACTTCAGATCCAGGAAGAACACCCACATATATCATGGGGAAGGGTGCAGCAACACTGCTCTGCCAGGAGACCGACAGACTGATCTCCCAGATTCACCTCTGAAACTGTGATCCCACAATAAAGCCCTTTTATCACAAAGAATAAGCAGCAGTTTGCAACGACTCAGAGAGATTTCAGCTCAAATGTCTCTGCAAATTATTACACTTTGTAGGAGAAAAAACTGTCAAATGCAGTGTTTATTCTAAGCCTCGGTCTCATTAACCCAGTACCTTACATGCCCTTTTTGTAATGCAAATTTGCTAAAATACTGTGCTTTCCATAAAACATTCATATAGACAGGCTCACGTTGCTCAAACACCAATTGTAAGTCAAGCAAAAAATAGACAGAATTTCTCTTAATACCTAAGCTCTGCACCTAACTCTTATCTGCCAATGCAGTCTGTGAGGAACCTTATGCTGTTGCTGCAGCCATCGTAGCACAAAGGTGGAAGATTTCCCAAAGCAGCTGATGTAGGCAATTATAAACTGAATAACCACATGTAAAAGCCAAATAAAAGGACTTTGCAGAAGGTACCTACAGCAGACCTTTTTTTGAGGAACAGAGATTATTACAGAGCATCGAAAGGATACCCTGCATTTAGGAGGCTAAACACTGCACACAGCACACCTGCTCATGGTCACCAGCCCAGCCACACCACGTATCACCATGAAGGTTTTCTGTGAATCTTCCCACATAGAAACACACCTATCATTCCCAACTGCTGCAATATGCCCATCCATCAGCAAGTGCAGCCCCAAGGAGATACAGCATCGTCCCGACCAAGATCTCCAGCTCAACCTCGTCCCAATGCTCTGCACAGTGGAAGATGTCTTTGGGATGGAGAGGGCCAAGGGAAGAGCAAGGCTCCTGTTTTCTTATTTACACATCTGTGGAGATGACAGAGAATATCACCTTAGGGATGCAATGCTATGTTGACTCCTTTCTCCAACATACTGAGGCATTGGAACATGAAATACCATAGCAAACTCATATGATATAAATTGTACTAAACTAAATTCAGATACACATGATAAATGCGGAAATGTTACCATCTTTGCTTCCTCTCTCCACAGGTACAAGCTACTTCTGCTTCCTGAGATGATCTCTAAATGTGTTATCCCAAATTAAACTTGGAACCACCGCTTTCAGCCTATTTTTAGTTTTGAAAGCTGTCACTTCTTTTTTAGACTTCAGGGAGGGCCTGGAAGGTATCTGATTCTTACAACCACACTAGTTGGCCTGATAGAAGGTACTACCTCTGTACACAAGCCTTTCCCAGACTTCCCAGCATGGAGAGGCAGAACTCAAGGCACCAGTGCTTGAAGTGATGGAGATATTTACAGCATTTCCAACGGGGCTCAGTGTTATGATGCACAAGTGACCAACAGGAGGCACCTCTACAAGAAGTTTTCTTTACACAGTAACATACCCTCCCAGACCGCCTGCCAGACCAGGTTCTTGGTCATCCAAACACACCGAGGTTCCATTACTGTTCTTGCACCCAAAGGTCCTCAGAGATGATGCACCCACACCACTCAGTCATTACACTGGAAGGCTGCAGAGACTGGGAAGCACACCACAACATGTCTACCCCGCAGTACAGACAGGGCCAAAGTCAATCAGATTTAACATGGAGATAAATAACATCTGTCTCTTGAAAAAAAAACAAAACA
>PPHD01005102.1:0-27080 GCA_002909625.1 Bambusicola thoracicus | reverse complement strand
TATGAGTTTCTTGCACTACCAGCAAGCTAAACATAGCCAACGCCAAGTGTAGGCTGCAAGAAGGAGATTAAGCCTATCTGGATCAAACGAGAGGTTTTCAGGAGAGCTCTGCAGGGACTTAACCCTGAGCCCAAATCAATGGCAATGTTCTTCCAGTTTCAGTGGAAGCAGAGTTAGGTCCAAACTGAACACATCTTAAAATACTGCTTCCCAACTGACTGCCCACAGACATACTTGGTTACTACTGAAGTAGCTGAAATCTCAGAGCATTGGAGGGTAGAGAATTATACTCCTAGCATACAAATATAAAATAGTAGAAAACAGTGCTATTGTGTTTATTAAAACGTACGGGCGTTTTGCAGCTTATTACGTCAACTCGATATAAGTACAAATGCCATTTACCTGCAATTACGGTACCGTAGCAGTTGCTAAGAAAAACGTCTTGACTTCAAAGCAAGCTTCCAAACATTCTCTTTTGGCACTAAGAGTTCCACATAAAAATAACACGGTGGTTTTGGTTTCTGATCTACCTCTACTTACAACTATAACCTTAAAGAATGGGAACTGGGGGCGACTGTTGGGTGAGAGGAAGGACGGGTAGAGACCCCCTTTTAATTTTGGCTCAGACAGATAAATCTGCATCCAGAACATCCCAGAGCTGTTCCAGAAGATGCTGGGCAGAACACAGGTCATCACCATTTGATTGCTCTCCCATTCTGGTCAGATTTTGGCAAGATTTGAAGACACTCCTCCAGAGAAAAATTAAGATCATATCCCTGGCCCACCCTTTAGAAAAAATATTTTATTTGACCAGTCTGATAAAAGCCCAGTTTCCAGTCTGGTAATGGGAAAAAGCAAATACAGACATGCAGCAAGAAAGAAAAAAACAACCCCCCCAAATTGTAATAAGCCCTACAAAGGATGTGGGTGACATCCGCTTACTTTTTCTTGTCCTTGTCTTTCTTGGTTTGTTGAGAACCTGCCTGCTGAGCCTGCGACTGTAATAGCTGAGCTGCTGCCTTCTTCTTTTGAAAGTTGTTCAGCTCTTCCTCAAGTTCCTTCTTTTTGTCTTCCACTTTTTTCTTCTCCTCTTGGTGAGTCCTCTTTAGATGATCAAACTTTTCATGAAGCTGCCAGGACAGAGACAATAAATTGGAGGAGAAAAGGAGAATGTTTTACCCCAGCTACAGAAAACGATGCCCAAAGCAGTCCCACCAGCACTGGGGGTCTGATAACAAGTCACTGATCCAAGCACATCAGCCCTTACGAGAAAAGCTCTACAATTACCACAAGCACAGACAGTGAGACTTAAGTTTTTGCAGGAGACTTGAGTTTTTGCAGGTACATTTCCAAGCCTCGTGTTCTGCTCCTCATTGTTCTGTACCTACCAGACTCTCTCTTTGCTTATGCAAGCAAGAAAACGTGGCCAGTCAGGGTGATAACCTTACCTGGGGCTTTCTCTGCTTCTCCTTGAGGCAGATGTGTGATCAATGATGTGATGGGATCACACCATAAGCCCATGGCAGTCCACATCTGCTCCCTGAAAACTCTTTATGAGAGGCAAGGTGCTCTTCAGGCTTGATACTGGAATCAAAGTGCCTGTGTTCTCAGGACTCCCTTGGAAGAAGCCCAGCTCAAACCCTCACACAACATCCTTTGAGTTACAATATACTCACATCTTTCTCAGCTTCTTTCAATTCTGCTTCCTTTTCCTTCACTCTCATGACAAACATCTGCCTCATTTCATCCTCCTTCTTCTGGAGTTCGCCCAGGAATTCGTTCCTCTTTGCTTCATAAGTCTCTTGGAGACTGTGAAAACACAGGAAAAAAAAAAAACCCAGTCAGAACTGTGTTTCATGCAGAGTCAGGAGTTTCATCATATTTTCACAACACGTCACCAGAGGTCCCTGACTCACAAGAATGGCATGAACACCTCCACCAAAACCAGTCCTAGCTTCCTAGATGGTAGCATTGGTCAGGGGGTCAAACTGGCAAGCAAAAATGAGCACACTCAAGGATCCTGTAAGTCACTTAACAGTCAGGCAGTCTGTCCTTCAAAATAAGCAGTCACTGTGGAATCACCTACAGCAATCCCTGATGCTTGCATGCCTTGATACATGCCTGATTCACATCTCCTCGCTTCTCATGCTCTTTGTCCTGAATCTCACTGGAAGCGTAAGGTTTGTGGAGCAGAGACAGGCATATCACAGAGCAAAACGTGGCTTTGTGTAGCTCGTTAAGCAGGACATTGACATGAAGCAAAATTAATTTTCACTACTTTTTACTAATGGATTCAGACCAGGAGCTTTATTTAGATAAAGCCACCTTGGGACACCTCTCTTTCTCCTCTAGCTGTCAAGGGAGAACAAAGACCTTGCAAATGAGAGGCAGCGTTCCTGCACTGAATTACCACAGCACTGGATTCTTTCATACCTTTATTCCTCCTCTACTTCCTTGCATTCCTTTATTTCCCCAACACTGAGGTACCGCAGCAAATATTGGGACACCAAATATGTTGTCCATGCACCTCTGAGATTTTCAGAGCCGTGTAGGAACTCTAGAAGCCAAATTCCTTTTCATTTTATTCCTTAAATGGGTTTGGATATTTCTGCCACGACGATAGTGTGGGAATGATAACTATTTCCCCAGGAAGCTTTTCTGAAACTCTCTTTTTTTAAACGAAAACTGCACTGCAATCAGAGACATGTATTGCATGCATGCACCTAAGGAACACATTAACCACTGGGCCAGTGGGATGTCTTCATCCCGTTGATGTCTGGGTTTTGTCTTTCCTAGCTGATGGCTGTAATTTTGTTATCTTTTCCTATGAGTTGGGGAACAAAACTAGACAAAAAAGACAGAAGTCTTGGGCTTAACACTGTTAACTGATGGGTATTTTGATTCGCTCCTAAAGAACTTAGCAGAGAGACTTCCCAAAGCTTTCTTACACAGCATTATCCACCCTGGAGCAATCGCTCAATCCCAGCTGACCACAACAGCTTCTCACACATCGAATGAAAACCACTTACTGTAAAATCACAAAAATCCTTTCATGTGAGAGCAGAGCAGGAGACACCTTTGGATTCTCAGCTGAATTAAAAGCCACTCCATTCACAGCAGATAGAGATCAGGACATTTGAATTGAAGCCTCCCTAATACTCATTCTTGGACTTAATCCTCTGACTGGGGACAATAAAATCTCAATTCATAGACCCTTCTGAAGGATCTGGCGTAGGAAAACCCTGAGTGCTGATTGATATTTACTGTTCAATGTGCAAAAATGGGATGTGCAATTAGCGTCACGCTATCCTAGGGAGCAGCAGAGCCTTACGGACTGAACTGGGAAGGTCTCCCCACTGCTAATTGCATCCTGCACTGCCAACAACTTTTTGCAAAGCTCATTTCCAACAATGCAGTGCCAGGTGATGTGCAAGCAGGGAAAGGCTCGCAAGGAGCCCAGGTTCAGTGCTCGTCCCGACCTTCTTCTTAAACATTTGCCATTAACCTCAGGCTAGAAAACCAAATTCTCTATTGAAGCTACTTTGACTTCCAGAGGAGCCAAGTTCACAGAGGAACTGGCCCAGCAACTCCAGGCTGCATTTGAAAAAACTCTTCTAAGTCCCAAGGGAATAACAGTTCAAATCAACTGGGAACCCTACAGCTTCTCACAGACAAAGATGACAAGGGAATTTGCTTTTTAAGTACACAAACATATGTTCCAAGAGTATCTGGATTTCCCAACAAACACACCCCACACTAAAGGATGACCTTGTAAATGCTTTGCCAGCTTCCTTTTCGCAACCGCCCACTCATCTCCATCAGTTGGCTGCGTAACTGCCCGGCTCCCTCTGAGGTTTACGAAGGGCTCTCCAGAGCAAACTGGCTGAAGAGCAGTTGTCCCCTCAGCTCCCAGCACCCAGACACGGGGCAAAGGCATGCTTTTGATCACCAGTCTCAAGAAGAACAGAGAGAACCAAAGATGCTGTTTTCCTCATTTCAAATATACACTGGCCTCAGTGAAACAGCTTGGGTTCATGGGTTTTGTTTGTTTATTGGAGGAGGGGAGGAAGCAGCCCGAGTGAACTGCTCCGAAAAAGCACGTACCAGATGGAGAAATTCTGTACATTTTCATTTCCTTTCTACTTATAGCTTGGTCAAAAGAGGCCTCGTGTACAGGAAGTAATGGAAATTCCTCAGATTCCTGGAAGGGAAGGGCTGAGCCCGTCTTAAGCCATTGCTCTCCAGAAAGGAAATCCAATAAAGCTTCACACTTGGGCTTCGTAACAGAACTGGGCTTGACTGATTTCAGCACAATTTCTCCACGACAGAAGAAATGCAGCTGCATAATCTCAGCAAGCCACAAATCAACCCCCTAACCAAAGCAAACTCAGTGCTGTGGCACAGGCAACACTGCTGTTTTCCAGCAACAGGAATACATGGACCCTGTTTTTTCCCAGTGAACATCAGAGACAAATCGTGTCTGTCTGTGGTGATCTGCATTGGCTACCATCTCAGGGACTGGCACGTCACCTCCTGACATGCATGTGCATTACAGAGACAAATTGATGTCAATGCAAAGATGCATGTGTAATCCTGACTGCACTCCCTTGGGGCAGAGGAGCGTGGGATGCTGCTAAGGCAGCGGGTGCAATTATTGGGAAAAAGGTGGGGAGGCACAGGAAACAGAGGAAGAAAACAAACATTTGCTCCCAAATTCCCACACAGCTGTCATCCCTGGCTAATGACTTGGGCTTCCAACCAACAAAGCTGTCAGTGACGGTACAAGCAATAAAACAAACCTAAAGCATCAGACCGTGGTATTGTCTTCACACAGCACCTTGGACTAGCTGAGGAAGATTCCAGGAGAACATTAATCCCTGGATCTCCCCTTCGGTAATCAGTTCATATCTCAATGTATGAATCACATTCATCTCAAAAAGGATAAAGCCAAAACGCAGCTACTGTACCTGGCCCTAACTCTTGGAAGAGTGAGCTGGCAGCTAGAAAGTTGTGCCTTCTTTAGAGGAGGAAAGGGGCCATTAAAATATCACCTGACCACCTCAAAACTTGCCCTTCTCCCAGGGAAGAAGCCTCAGGAGGCATTTCCAAAGCGATTAACAAGTGCTTGGCTCAACAGACTCACCCAGCTCCCCAGGAAGCTCATGGTACTGCCAGCAGGAAGACGAGCGTAAGCGTTACTGAAGACTGGACAGTTCACAGGGTTTTAGGAAAGCTACAGCAAAACTGAGAAAGATCAGCTTTGCAATCCCCAGAAGAGCTTCTCCTAGCTTGAAAATGACAACTCGCCAAGAATGTTAACTGATGTTAACTGTTCCTAATCAGGCGTGCCTACAAGCCCTGATTGCTGACCACCTCCAACTCTCTTACCGCGTCTTACAAAAACATGCCCACTTCCACATTGCTGGAGAACACAATGAAACCAGGAAACAGAAACAATCCTCTTGGCAGGCTCTGCATCACAGCAGCCTCTCTGTCCTGCAGAGCAGCGGATGGTTTCAAATATCAGCTTATGAAGATCAGTGAGAAACTGATTCCCGCTAGAGGAGCATTTAGAAATCATTGTTTTCAAAGTTTCTCAATACTGGCTGACCAACAGCAGGTAGGAGATAGACTGAGAGGCCTTGCAAGCGATAGCCAGCAGCTTACATTTGATGCAGCTTTGCAAAGGGTGCAAAGAAAGCTGATACAACTTAAGCAACAGTGCAGATAGACCTGTGAGCATATACTTCTTCCTCCTACATTCCTAGGATGCAAGTTGATCTGAAATGGGTCATATCCTACTCTCAAAACGTATTGCCTTCAAGCATCCAGGTGACATCTTGCAGGCTTCAGAAAGTATGTATACCCCTCCTATGTGGTTGCAGACATTTTCAAAATATTAAGGCAAGAATTGGCTTTGTCAACCACCCAAGCTTTTCCTGTGTTTCTCCGACACAAATCCTAGGCCATGAGGGCAGGACTGCACTGCGCAAAGTTTTACTCCCCAGTCACACTTCAGATCTCAGCTGCTCCTACTGACCGTGGCTACTCCTCCTCTGGCCAATGCAAACACTGGGAACTCAAAACCTCCCAGCTCTCTGGCTGTACAAGACCCGATTTACACTTGCCTACCTGAAAGGCTTGCTGTCTGGATCTGTGTCTTTGAACCCCATTTCTTCTAGCTTGCAGCGCCTGTACAGCTCATAGTGTCGGGTGTGTGTCTGCTCTCTCAAGTCCTCCATGTTCACTCGGATCAGCATCTCCCGCAGCTTCACAAAGTCACAGTGATTTTCATTTTCAACTGCAAAGACAGGCCATCCACAGAGAGAACATTAAATCCAGCAGCCAGGTTTTCCTTGGAATCACAGAATTATTAAGGTTGGAAGAGACCTCTACAATCATCCCATCCAACTGTTGAACCATCCCCACCATGCCCACTAAATCACGTCCCTCAGTACCACATCTCCGCATTTCTTCAGTACCTCCAGGGACAGTGCCTCCTCCCGGGACAACCTGTTCCAATGCAATATCAGTCCTTCTGAGAAGAAATCATTCCTAATATTCAAGCCAAATATCTCCTGGTGCAACTTATAGCCATTACCTCTCATCCTTGTCCTTTCTCTGGTTCCACGTGCATTCTTCACTAGCAAGGTGATGATATAATCCCTTTGCACGCAGGATTGTGCTTCCCACTCAAACCCACTCTAACTGTGAGTCACCAAGAGGGCTCATGGCAGGCAGCCAGAAAGTCTCGGCTTGTGGCTTTTGGGAAAGCAAGAATATAAGAATACCCCACCAGAGATGCTCTTTCCATGGCAGCTGACCTTACAGAGGAGCCCTACACCTCTGCTTCTGGGGCTGAGAGCGTAGCAGCTCACAGGTACGGTAGAATGTGGGTTCTCATAACCATTTCTATGCGCAACAGGGTCTGGCATGCCCCACTCAGCTCCTGGCAAAGCAAGCAGCTCAGCCTCCAAGGGGTCTGTGACCAGAGAGCTGCATGCTTCAGTGCAGCAAATAGAGTATTCTGAAAATGGAAGTTCTCTTTTTAGGATCCAACAGCAAGCAGCAAGCAGTTCTGCTGCTAGCTTTCCAGCATGCCCTTGGGGACCCAGCAGAGAACTCCAGCTGCTCCCCTTCAGATCAGAGCAGCTGTCTCACTGGAAAGGGGCAATTCAGGGCCAGATCTTCAAAGTCCCTCTGGTACCCAGCTAAATCTCTTAGACTATCTGCTCTTAGTTCCTGGGAACAGCAAGAACCCAGCAGGATACATGTCAAGCACAAGACTTACCAAACAGAACCTCTTTCCTAACTGTCAGCTATTCCCAGAATTACCCTCTGGCGCACACAGCCATAGACAATAAATCCAAGGCTGCCTCAGCTTGTGTTACTGAAGAAAAAACAGGGTGAGTTTTGCAGAATTGTTCTGTGGATGCTCCCCTGCAGCTCGCTGGGCCATTCTCCAGTTGCATATGCAGCTAAAACCACCAACAGACCACCATGGTCTCAACCCTCTAATTCCCAGCACCAGCTGGGAGAGTGAGGGCCAGCTCTATCTTAGAGAGCTTTAGGACAGTCTGGGCTGCAAACAACCCGAGCTGAACTCTGCTCCCTGTTGACTTCTTCCCTGTTGACTTGATTCTATGATTCTATGATTCTAAGATGACAAGGACTTATCTGTGCTTTCGGTACATACCCTGGACAACACCCCAGGGGTACTGCCTGGCTTTTGCCATCTTGTTGCCAATCTTCACTTCTTCAGTGCTGCCAACTACGGCAAATGGAAGGTGGACCTGGGGAGCAAAGGGACAATGAGGTTAGGGATTGCCTTTGATGCACTGACAGGGATTGTTTCTGAAGAAAAGTGTTTACTGCGGCAGCTGTGCTGGATTTAAGTTACTTAAGTCCCTTTACAATTCAGCCGGTGTTTTAGAAAGAGCAACAGGACGGTCTTGATTAGAAACCTGCTCAGACCTCAAGTCCCAAACTCTGAATTCCTAAAAATGCAAGAAGTGCACATATTTTACACATAATTACAATACACAGCCATGTTTAGCATAGAAAAAGACAAACATGAGTTGAATTTGAATCCTAAGAAAAAATAGTAAAAAAGACGGAAAGGAAATAACACACATCCTCCCAAGAAAGGTAGGCTAAAAATTCAGCAAGGTTCTGCTGCTTGAAATAATTGTTAATGCTTCCTCTTCAAAAGGGCACAACTGTGAGCAAGGGGAAGAGTCTCTGTGACCCAGCCCAGGGCTGACATGTCTGAGTCACCAAGCACTGCTGCATCCCGGTCTCTCTGCGGGTGTGGTGGCAGCGCTTTGGGATCTGCTCCCAGAAGCACAGCTGCTGCCAGCAGGGAGCTCGCCTCTCCCGCCAGCTCAGCCTGCAGTGCTCTCCTATCCAAAGAGCATCCAAAGGGGCTGGGTGTGAGCTCCAGGCGTGGTGCCTCAGCGGCCAGGTTGTAGTCTCGGGCTGGGCAGGAAGGGGAAAAGCCAAGCTCCAGAGGATGTGATTAACTGGCAAAGGAGTTTCCCTGCAGAGGAAAACAGCACACAACGCCTGGGCAGAAGTACATCCCTTCTCTGCGCCAGCTTCCCCCTGCACAACACTAATGGGGAAAAAGGGGAGACAATGCAGAGATTTGGAGAGGGTCTGATATGCATGTGGAAATCACCTGTCTGTAGGCAGCTGTGCAGGGAACTCCCACAAGTCTTCAAGTTACAAGGAAATGGCTTAATTGTGACACCTCTACTCCCTGTGAAATGCCCATAGCAACTCAATCTTCTGCTCACTCACAGTCCTGCTCACATTAGATGAACTTACTCTGGGACCAGCATATCCCTTTGGGTGTTACTTGCCTTGCTAAAAACACCCAATGGCCCCATGAGCCCTGCAGTGATTGCATGGCACTGCCGGAAACCTGGGGCTTGCATTCTTCCCCTTGTACTCCAGTCAGACCCATGACAAACCGTTGTTTCTTAGTGTAAAACCCACTAAAACACTCACTTAACCCCAGCCTTGTCTGCCCTTGGTTCCCACTCCTACTGCTGGAGGAAAGGGAAGGAAATGAAAGCCAGAGCCCATGCCACTGATGGCTGCTGGCCTCACCAAAAGCTGGAACATCAATGGCAGCCCTGCTCTCACTGGAAAGCAAAACAAAGGCAGAAGTGATTCACCCCACCAAGCACCAAGTGGTCACTGGGGACAGGAAACCCAAACCTCAGCCCTCTGCTCGACTGCTCCAGGCCTTGTCTCCCATTCTCTTCCTTTCCTGAGATAGGATCACTGTGAGACGGGGAGGATGTGAAAAATGCTCAGAGGAGAATTGCTTGGCAGACAAAGAAGTGTGTCAGGTCAGGCAGCCCATGTATCTCCAGTGCCAAAAGCCTTCCGGCCAGCCTGATTTCTGAGCTCAGACCACAGTTCTAAAGCCAAAAGAAAGATAGTGTAATGTGCCCAGCCCTTGGGGATGGCCCTGCAGAAAGCAAGGGGAGCAAAACTCAAAGACATACACTCATTGTGGCATTGATCTCGGCCACTGTCTCTTCATCTGTTGGGAACTGGTAGATCTGGACGCCGTTGCTGACCAGCTCACTCATGATTTTACTCTTGAACTTGTGCAATTCGTTTTTTGCAATGGTGTCGGCCTTGGCAATGATGGGGATGATGTTCACCTGCAAGACAAGGACAGCACTGCACACGTTGCACCATGAGGAGAGTACAGGGCAGCACGCGCATCCTGCAGCAATAGCCCCAGCAGTGCCACCAGCTGCCACCAACCCAGCAGAAGACTTTCCCATGGCTGCTATCAGACTCAGGATATTCAGGCAGCAGCAATTATGGCCTTAAAAAGAAGTCAAATGCAATTTGGCAACGTGCTATTTCCTGTCTCTCTCATATTCCCCTCTTCATCCAAATTGGCTGGACAGGAAATGCTGTCATAGACTATTACAAGCTGTTCCAAAGTAAAGGAAATTACCATCTAGGCACTTCTCTGAGCCACAGCAGGCTGGGTGGCTGTGACACACTCAGACAACAGCCTCCCACAGGAGCTCGCTTGGGTGCTGCTATCAGGGACATGTGGGCACACCATGGGGCTGCTGTCCCACCACAGCAGGACGGGAGCTAGCAGTAACAGAGGTCTGCTCCTCCACCCGAATGCCTTCACACACTCTACTACACCACTGCACTACAAAGTGAGAATTGGTTTTGTCCCTTCACAGCTCTTGGACAATCAAATATAACAGAATGATGTGGTTAACGTAGAAATTAAAGATAAAGTACTGACTCTCCTCCCCACACAGTGTGCAACACTGGTGGTAAACAGTAAATGGCAGCATGTGAAAGCCACAGGGAGATGGCAGAGTCTAGATGTAGCTGAACTGATCCACAAAAACCAAGCACCACACAAGAGTCTGCTTTGCTGAGAGAAGTTAGAGGCATGCAAGAAGGAGGAAAGCGGCATTGTTTCCCTTCCACTCCCTCCAGACAGACCATTTTTCTGTCTTCATCTTGCAGAACTTGCTTTTCTCTTGCTCTCCTCCTTTGCAACAGTAGACAATGTTGCTAGTGCAGAAGACGATAATATTGACCTATATGAAGGGATTTTATCTACAGTACTTGAAAATCCTCTTATATTACATCAGTTAATTCTGTTCAGAGGATGTCCTGGAGGTATTAAATCCTCCTTTTGCCAAAAGAATGGGAATGAATGCCAGTTAGATTATTTTGGGTTAATCACCATAACCCTATTTTAAGCTGAATACAACAGGGATGTTTCTCCATCACTGCAATAAACCCTGATCAATAGGTCACTCTAGGAAATAAAGAAGCGTTGCCATCATTTATCTTTTGCAGAATCAGAATCCACGGGAGCAGGGTGGGCAGATTTAAATTGCTTAATCATGATGAAATCTCAGTTGAATGTACATTTGTACATTGGTTATTTTCCCTGAAAGAGGAGACATCAAAACTTCTTACTAATCAGTAGTAATGAACCACGCTTAAAACTGAGTTTGGTTCCTGTTTTTGCTAGTAGAGAGGGTAACTGAAAAAATGCACAGAGTAACATTTATTCAGATTCTTGGTGTTTATCAGATCGTGGTTAGAGTAACATTACATTGCTTTGAAGTACAAATCACTGTTTGTGTCTCACTGGATGTGCTCAGAGCATGAAGACACAGCATTCTGATTTGTTTTTCTTTGATTGTAAGGTGAACTTAAGTGTTTGGATGTACTTCTCTCCCTCTCACATACACATAACATGAGGTTTTACACCAAAACTAATCACTGGATGAAGTAAGATAGAGATGGCAAAAGTACTTTGCTTGGTGCCAGAAGTAGCTGAGTTCAACTTCAACCTCTCATTTTTCTTTATGGATTGGAAGAGGAAAAAATGCTTTTTTCTCCCAGCAGCCAAGTGATCTTTCAGTTGTGAACAAACCTGTCACTACACTTGGCGGTGTTAAACCACAGCTCTCCAGTTGTTAGCTTTACAGCATAGCTGTGGAGCAAAGCAGTCTAGTTTCCTAACTAGGAATGGGACCGGAAAAGGATAAGAGTCAACACTTCTATTAAGTCTGTGCAAGGTATGAACCACTGAATTATGACCCATCCCAGCAGCCAGCCCAAGGTAATAAAATTTTCACACCACATCTCTGCCATCCCCCGCTGCTAAACACAGATGGTATTTTTCTATGCAGGTTTAGCTAGGTCTTTGGCAACGTCATAAAATCCACAAAAACCAGCAGAGCTGTGCAATGGGCACAACAGGGGCAGCAAGTACCTTACTGTCGAGCTTCTTCATGGTGACCAAGTCAAGGGATTTCAGTGAGTGTCCAGTTGGTGCAATGAAATACAGGCAGGCGTGAATTCTGGTGTCGTGGTAATTGAACAGGGATCGTTTGATCTTCAGCTCTTCTTGCAAGTAGGCTTCAAACTGTGCATCGATGTACTCCACTATGGGCTTGTAGCTGAGGAGGGAGAAGAGAGAGCACTGAGCAAACATTTACTGCTGGGACAACGCAGGTCACTGAACAACACCCAGGAGGCTTCATGGGTGCTCTGTGCATTATGAAGACAAGTGCTGCACTTGGTACCTTCCCTGCCCAACTTACCGTCCCTTCCTACCAAGTGTGTGTTTTTGCTTGGTGCACTGGAAGCTTATTATGGATAAATTAGCAAGGAGATGTGGTGGAGACCTTGGACTTTAAGTGCACACAAAGCTGCTACCTTGAAGAAAAGCCTGTTTTGGAGTCTCTCCCATTGAGATCTGAACCACTGAGCTGACAACACCATTGAAAATCACCAGAAACAAGAAAATGTAACCATGAAATCACCTCCCCTATTTATTCCATGTTTGTTTGTGATCTTAAAAGAGGAAAGAGAGATATACACAGGGAAAAAAAAGAAAAAAGAAGTTTTCAGGAATTGAAGCTTGTGAGCAAAACTCAAAAGTCACTGCATGTTTGAGACTCCATGGGGGACTGTTTTGACTGAAAAAAAAATGCTGACATGGTTCAACATGCTCTGATTGGATGTCTGGAAAAGAAACTTTTCTGTTTGCTGTTTTCTCTACCCGGGGCAACCTCAGAACCTCTGGCCCAATTAAGACCTCTAAGGATGGCACTGAGACCAGACAACACTGCCACTATCTCAGGTACCGGATTCATAGAGGTGTTCATGTCCTCTCTGAGGAGTGGCTGTGAGGAGGAAGCAAGCAATGGGGTGTTTTCTGGTCCTCCAGGAACAGGCAGCCAACAAGGTTTTTGTCCTGAACTTCTGCTCCAGATGCCACTGCAGCTGTTCAAGCAGTTGCTCAAAATTCTGGCTTACATAGAACAGTCTTGGTCAATTTACCAAGGAAGAGCTATAGCAGGAAATAGCCATTGCTGCACAATGGCCACTGACACCAGACACCCAGAAAACACCACTGAGCACTGTTAGTTAATTTGCAGGCACAGGAACCTAATAAAGGAGCAGGACCTTACACACAGCAGAGAAAAGTCCACACAAAAGCAGAGCTTTGTGCTGGGACACAGCAAAATGCAGGCTCTCCCTGGCCCTGCTCTTCAATTGGCTGCCAGAGAAGTTGGAGGGGCTTCACTACCCATACCACTGGCATTTGTCTGCTGAATAAAGCAAATGCAAAGTGACCTGGCAGTAACAAGCTGCAGAGCATCCCCACTCCGAGCACCTGCTCCTCTTCTGAGCAGCTTTTGTTCTAGCCTGAGAGCATATGGCAGCGTCTGACGTGCAGAGCTCCTTCCAGGCTGCACGCGTGCCTCCCTACATCAGCTCCATAGTGTCGGCTGGGAGTGGGAGCAGCAGAACAAGGACAACAGTTGCACTTCAGTGGTAGGTCAGGGAGCAAGGAAGCATTCCAGAAACAAAGCACTGTAAAAATAATGATATTTTTGAAAAAAACAAAGTTTTCACTGGGGAACAAGAAACAGTGTCTGCTCAGTCTCCACACTAACAGAATTGTCAGTGCAATCTTTCACTTGAAGCTTGCCTTGTCAAAGAGCTGACGTTGTTTATCTACCTAGCACCCTCATGGCTTTTGCTCAGTGCACACATTGCCAGCCAGCATCTCTCATTTGTTTAGGTGCAGGGAACAAAGAAGACTGCAGAGGGAAATGGGACTGCCGTAATGAGGGAATGCATGGCTCCAAAATGTAGGAAATGCATTAAGTAGCTTACTAGCCATTATCACAAAGCGACTGTTTTTAAACATAACAGCAAAAATCCAAATGGATAGATATGAGAGATTGTGTAGGCTGCTCACAACACAGGCTGCCCAGAATATTTACTTCATGCATGCAACATGAAAATCTGTGCCTAGATTAAAGCAAAATTTAGCTGGAGTTGAGCACTGCATGATGGTATGGGCAGGAACTACAATCTGAGTTCCAGTCACCTAAAGATAGAAAAGTAATAGCAACGTGAGCATGCATACTCAAGTATCTCTGTGTTTCAGTTCAAGTAGATAGATACTCAAACTAAGCTGCACATAGACAAAGGTGATCACCTTCAGTGCAGGTATGTTCAGCAGCAGAGCGGGGGATTGTGGTGTGCAAGGTGAGTCCTGAAATTGAGGAGATATCTTCACAGAATCATAGAATCACTGAGGTTGGAAAAGACCTCTAAGATCATCAAGTCCAACCATCATCCCCTCCCCACCATGCCCACTGACCACGTCCCTCAGTGCCGCATCCACATGGTTCTTCAACAGCTCCAGAGATGGTGACTGCACCACCCCCCTGGGCAGCCCGTGCCACTGCATTATCACTCCTTCTGAGCATAAATTTTTTCAGATATCCAACCTGAACCTCCCCTGATGCAACTTACAGCCATAGCCTCTCATCCTATTGCTAGTTACCTGGAAGAAGATCTCAGGTCAGCCTTGTGTCACAGACTTGCTTTCAAACTTCGTACTGAATAGTGTGCCCACCAATTACTTGCTGATGCCAGTTTCACTTGATGGTTGCTGGCTGGAAATATGCGCAATGAGCAAAAGCCAGTAGGGTGCTAAGTAGATGGCCACCATCAACTCTTTGACAAGGCAGGCAGGTTGTGCAGTGGAGCAGGGCATTGTGGTGTGCGAGGGAGGGTCCTGAAATCAGGGAGACCCCAGGGCAAGCAGAGAGCTGCCTGGAGCCACTCCCAGCTCAAGAGGCCAGCTCACCTAGCAGTCATCACTAGGATGTTAAGGCATATCAGGGAGTGTGAAAGGGAGATGGATAGGTGAAGGGAAACCCTGTCATCCCTGTCAGAAAAGCACCAATGGCACATCTGGCAAGTAGCAGAGGGTCCCCTACCCTCTTGCCATTGGGGAGAAGAAGGAGACCTAAGAGACAGGGAGGAACAGAAATAGGTCTCTTCTTGGGGTGGCAGGCAAACACCCTCCATGCCCACCTTGCTCCTCCAGGTACCCTTCCACTATAGAAATGAGGGTCTGGAACTTGAAGGACAGGCAAATAAGGATGTCAATGGGTCAGAATGGGATCCACACTACGGGTACTGCGGGAGCTGGCAGAAGTGCTCACCAAGCTGCTTTCCATCATTTATCAGCAGTCCTTGTCAAACAGGGAGGACCCAGGTGACAGGAGACTTGCTACCATGACACCCATTTACAGGAAGGGTCAGAGGGAAGATCCGTAGCACTACTGGTCTGTCAGTCTGACCTCGCCATCAGGGAAGTTCACAGAGTAGATCATCTTGAGTGCAACCATACAGCATGTGTAGGACAAGCAGGGAATCAGGCCCAGACAGCACGGGGTTATGAAGGGCAGGTCCTGTTTGAGCAACCTGATCTCCTTCTTTGACCAGGTGAACTTATCTATTGGATAAGGGAAAGGCTGCGGAGGTAATCTACCTAGACTTTAGTAAAGCCTTTGATTCTCATCTCCCACAGCATTCTCCTAGAGAAGCTGGCAGTTCATGGCTTGGACAGGTATACTCTTCTTTAAGTAAAATCTAAACTGCGTGGCCAGGACCAGAGAGTGGTGGTGAGTGCAGTTAAATCCAGTTGGAGACCATTCATCAGTGTTTTCCTCAGGGGTTGGTACTGTGGCCAGTCCTGTTCAATATCTTTATTGATGACCTGAACGAGAGGAATGAGTGCATTCTCAGTAAGTTTGCAGAACACACCAAGTTGGGAGGAAGTGTCAATCTGCCTGAGGGTAGCAAGGCTCTAGAGAGGGATCTGGATAGATGGGCTGAGGCCAACTGTATGAGATTCATAAAGACCAAGTGTCAGGTCCTTCATTTTGCTTACAAAAACTAACCCCATGCATCCCTACAGGCTTAGAGCAGTGGCTGGAAAGCTGAGTAGAAGAAAAGAATCTGGGACTATTAGTCAACAACCAGCTGAACACGAGCCAGCAGCATGCTCAGGTGGCCAAGAGGGCCAACAACATTATGGTTTGTGTCAGAAGGACATGGAAAGTGATCATCCCACTGTTCTCAGAGCTGATGAGGCCACACCTCTAGTACAGTGTTCAGATTTGAACCCTCCACTGCAAGAAACACACTGAGGCCTTGGAGTGCGACCAGAGAAAGGCAATGAAACTGTGAAGGGTCTGAAGCACACGTCTTATGGGGAGTGGCTGAGGGAACTGGGGTTGTTCAGTCTGGAGAAGAGGTTCAGGGGAGACCTGAGTGCTCTACAACAACCTGAAAGGAGGTTGTGGCAGGCGGGGGTAAGCTTCTCCCAGGTTACAGTGATAGGAAAAGACAGAATGACCTTAAGTTGTGCCAGTGGTGGTTCAGGTTGGATATTAGGAAAAAATTCATCTTAGAAAGAGTGGTAATGCATTGGAACAGGCTGCCCAGGGAGATGGTGGGGTTAGTGGACTTGCTGGTGATGGGTTGGACTGGATGATCTTAGAGGTCTTTTCCAACCTCAATGATGCTACGATAAGGCCGGCAGAAATGTAGTTCCAGCTTCATAACCCTCTAGTTGATCTGCTTGCTTCTTCAGTTTCTTGCCTCTTCTACCCACCTCTCAAGGTCAGCAATGCCAGCTGCCACACCAGGATCACGTAGTACCCCCAGAACAATAGGGGACCTACCCTGTTCCCCATACAGGATCGAGCCTTTCTGATCTCAGAGCCCATCAGCACCAGGACTCCTTCTCTCAGTAGAAATAAATTTACCTGTCATCTTTGTTAATTTGATCTCCAAATCCAACCGTGTCAACAATGGTCAGCTTCAGACGGACATTACTCTCCTGGAGCTCGTAACTCCTGGCTTTCAATCTCACACCAGGCTCATTGTGTGTAGCAGGCTCACTTTCAAACTTTGTATTGAACAGAGTGTCCATCAACGTTGACTTGCCGATACCAGTTTCACCTGAGTAGACAAAAACAGAGTCAGAATGGTGCCAATTCCCATCCCCATCTCATAGTCAGACACATTTACCAGGTTAAGGAGTTACCTTGCTTTGGCACTAGTGGAATTAGGCTATGTGCACACAGCTAAGTAAAATAATCCCCTGGAGGAACAGACGTCTTTTGAGACAGCCCCAGTCTCTACCAATAACCCTGGACTGAAGAAGGGACTTTGTGGACATCGTGAGGTGACAGCAGCTCTGGCTTCTGCAGGTCAGACTGGCCAGGTCTCTGCTGCACACCCTACAGACATCCCTGATCAAAGCACTATGCACCGGTGAACCCAAAATGAGCCCCTGTCAGGCAAAAGCTGCTGCTCTCACAGACATGAAGATAAACCAAATGCCTTTAGATCTACCTGCATGTGATAGCTTTTAAAGAGCCAGGCTGCTGAGCTGGAAACAGCAAAAGGAAAAAAAGAGACCATTTTACGAACAGTCACTTAGACATCTGCTGAACCAGGCCCTCTGCTTAGAAAAGGAAAAGGACTCCTTCCAGCAAATGCCTGCTGCTATTAGAAGCCAGTTACTGGCCTTGCTACACTGGCAGGGCAGGTAAGACAGATAATCATTCCTTTTCCAAGGAAGCATTTGCTGTCAGTGGAGCTCAGGTGTTACTTGTAGTTTTTACACTGACCAGAGCTGTAGACTCACTCCTGCTTGACAGCACAAAGAACCCCAACTCACCCATCTTGCAAGGGACAGCATGAAGCATTCTTACTCGAGAAATACTTAATTCTCCTTCTAACAGTGTTGGTCAAGTCCTCATTCTGCTGCAACTTTATTTTTTAACAGGAGCAAACTGTAACTTCTCTCAACTCCAAGCTTGATTCTCAAGGAGACATTCAGTTCTCTGTGTGATTTTATGCCTTTTTCCCCTCTCAAAATCAATTACTATTTGCTTTTCAAGAGAATTACCAAAAAAAAAAAAGTGAAATTTGAGTAATGAAGACTTGAGACAAGTACATAAACAGTTAAAAATAAGAATAATAAATCTGAAATAGCATACTACATAAATATATGACATACATATAAATATATAAATGGCGACTTTTAAAACTACTGTAGGTTGGCTAATCCCCCAATGCAATTAGTAACACTGATGAAAGCATTAGCCTAAGTCCCATTTTTAAGTCAGAAGTGTTTGCTTAGTGTTACCCTCTCCAACTGCTACTGCTGCCCATGCTGTGAGCAGGAGGTGGGCTGAGGAAGTATCTCAAGGTCACACCACAAATAAGCCAAGTTTTCAGTACAATTTTCTCTCCACATATTTTTTAACAACAGAAGTGACAGAAATGCCAAGTTGCATCTCTTCTGAGGAAATCCGAACCACGTTCACTGTTGCACTACAGTTAGCATTTAGGCAAACTACTCGCTTGTGAACAAGATTCCCCACTGCCCTGAAAAATCTTGAATTGAAGTGATTGATTCACCAATGCAGAAAATAAAGTGGGAGAAGAGAGCCTGCATCTGGGATGGCCCCCAAGCATCTCTCTGGGCTGTCTGCACTCTTCCAGGATCTCTCTCACTCAAAATGTGCGGAAGCCCCACTTGGAAGACCTCAGCAAACCATGCTGTATTTGTGTCCACAGAAACAGCCAGCAGCTACATATTACAGCGAGCTCCTGATCTGAAAGCAGCACTGCTGCATGCTCTGCTCGATGGGCTTTGCAGCATTTCAGTCATGTATGCTGCGACTAAAAGCTTCACGTTACTATGTCAAAGTCGGTGGTGTCCTTCCTGACAACACAATTTGAAAAGCTTTGTTTTAAGGGGAAGGTTTTCTCTTCTTTGGACAACTGCAGGAACTTGTGTGAAATTTTAACGTGGAGCTAAGAATGGTTAATCAGCACATTTTATAAGAGAAGAGTCGGAGCAAATTGCTGCTAATGGAAGTGCATCAAGTCATGTTAAGAGAGGAATATTTACTGCAAGAAAAAAAGGCAATTAATTTATGCCATTTTGATCAAAGAGCTGCCTGCTAATCTAGATGTTCCCTGCTGAATTTTAAATGGCTTCATGCTGCTAAAATAGCCATGTGATGGCTGATAGCCTGAGCACGCACTACTCTTATCTTGTTCTTCAGTGCACAAAGCTACGAAGAGGAAATGAGTTCATTTGCCAGATTCTTTCAGATGGTTTATCCTGCTCTGCAGACAAATTCTCATCTTGCCACAGAACATCGCAGAGGGCTGTGGTTTTTTCCTAGTTAATTAACTTATTAGAAACACAGAATCATAGAATGGCTTGGGTTGGAAGGGACCTCAAGTTCATCACATTCCAAAACCCCTGTCCAGGCAGGGTTGCCAACTGCTAGATTAAGTACTAGATCAGGCTGCCCAGGGTCCCATCCAACATGGCCTTGAACACCTTCAGGGATGGGGCATCCACTGCCTCTCTGGTCAGCATCCACAACCTCTCTGGATCCCCCCTATTAGAAGGGACAATATGCCCTTCTTAAGCCTTAAGTAAACAGTGGATGAACAGATGTTGTCTGTGGACTGCTTTGTCAAGCTAACAGTAAAAGCCAGCATTTTTAAGTATTCATAAACCTCAATCACAGGAGACATCCTGAAGACGTTCACCGCCAGGTCAATGATGTTTTAGCACACAGCTCCCTAGGGCTGAGCAATGGATTTCTCCCTACATAATAGCCATGAAGTGCAGAGACAGCCAGCACCTCTCTATATTCAAAAGAACCTGGTACCTCCCAATATTGCACCTCTGAAAAATTTGGGTACAATTGCACAGTAACTCAGGCTGCTGAACCAACTTGCAGCACCCAGATTAAATGCAGCAGAGAACAGGTGACAGACTTCGTACTCGGTACATCATTTGGAGACTAAAAACAGCATCATTTCCAACTGGAAAAACTAAGAATATAACAAGGTAGGCAGGCAAAGCCTGGAAGAAAGGAAATGCCATTTATTGAGAAGCAGCCTCTGTCCCTGAATTCAAATTAAATTAAATTAACATTCTTCTAAAAATTCATTTCATTCCCACATCAACTTATTTTCCTTACGGCAGCCTTTGGGAAAAGCAGGACCCCAGAACCATCAATACCTCCAACACCTCTGAATTCAAACATTCCAAATCAAGGGACAGGAGAGAAAAAAGAGAAGTGGAATGCTAGTTTCTACCCTGGAGCAGCTCTAGAAATAAGCTGTCACTTCCCTGCCACTACAGTCAATAGTGGCTCAGATCTTACCCCTTGGATAAGGTGCTAACTTAGGGACTTGCATGCAATCCATAGTGTGAAACAACTTACCCACGCAGAGGATGTTGAAGCAGAAGCCCTGCGACGTTGACTTGTTGACCAGCTGATCAGGGAGGCTGTCAAAGCCCACATGGCCGGAGAGGGACAGGTTCCTAAGATCATCATTCTGTAAGGCCAAGAAGAAAGGCATGTAAATTGGGAGGCTGAGCAGCAGGTCACACCCAGCACTCATCAGGGTGACAGGAGTTTTCAGGAGACAAGAGTTTCATCTCAGGTTTGCCTAACCATATGAGCTCTCTGTACTTCTATCCAGCTCTCCACTGGGGCTCCAAAGCTAACTGTCCCCAACACCAAGGCACGCAAGCACTTTCAAGACTGCTCCTCCATGCCTGTGACTACTGAACTGGGCATAGCAAACTACCAACACTCAAATACTGTTTCTGAGGCCTCAGCATCTTGTTATCAATGCAATCTCTTTTACCCACCCACAACAGTGATTTTCTGGAAAAGCTCATCAACAGAAGACGACCCTGGGATTTTGGCATGCTATGAATGGGTTAAATTAAACATTTGTAGCACAAGTATTTTTAAAACACCAGTGGGCTTGGGTTTATGGTTAAGTGAAGGGAGTTTGGGGCAGATCCCAGAAAGCACTGGCTGCCCATGACTCATAGGCTCTGCAGAAAGCAGTGGGTGTGAAACATCCCTCAGTGCAGTACTGGTATCTCTTTCCCTGATATATTTTGGGAAAGCAAGTACTGCCTCATCATCAGTTACTCAGCAGGAATGGGAGTTAGACTCATCTCCTGCATCTGTGTCAGTTATTTTTGCTACACGGTTTTTTGATTGTGTATTTTTTTTTTCCATTTTCTTTTCCTGCAAGCAGCAAACATCAACAAAACCAGTATCTGCATTTTCAATGCTGGGTATTTTTCACAGGCTGCACCACATAATGGGAGGCAGAAGCGTAGTCTGGTATCTGCCTGGAACAGCAAAACCCTCAGGAAAAGCTCAGGAACCCAAGGCGTGGGCAGAGATGAAACAAGCCCACATCTCCATATCCCTGCAGTGATCTCCAGACAGCAGCACACTTCATTGAGTAGTGGGGATGCAGAAAGGAGGATTTGTTCACCACGAGGAGAGCTCAGCATCTTGCAAGTGCTCAGGGGGACCCCAGCAGCCCAGTGACACAGATGTACCCCTGCTTAATGCACTACCCCCGTTACATACTCCATGGAACATACTGGACAATTTGAGACTGCTGGGCTGAATTAATCTCTCTTCTCTCCCATGGCAGAGGCTGAACGTTTTCACCTTTATATCAGAATTAGCACTTATTTTTTTGCAATAATCAGTATGAATCTTCCCACGGCCAAAACCACTTCTGCAATCACCTTTTTGCTTTTGCCACCACCAATTAGCCTGAACACACTGGGCTGCGCTCATACAGCTGCCCAGCAGCCCCCAGGGCTCCAGGGGTTCAGCAAGATCTGTAAGCAGCAGAAGCCAGAGTGGCACATGAGCTCAGAGGTACCAATGTGGAAACAAACCTCTGCTGGAGAGCAAGAAGTGTGGCCGCTCAGCATAAAATTAGCAGAACAGGCAAGTGATTCATGCAATCGGTCTGGCAAGAGAGAAGTGTTTAAAAAACAACAAGACGTTAAGTCAGATGGTCACCATGCTCTGGCTGCAAGATGCTGTGACAGCCATGAGGGAGAGGCAGCAGGCTGGGTTCTCAAGTGAGTCATCCTGCTGCCAACTGGGTGCCTACAGTCAATAAGCAGTAGAAGGCTGCTGTAAGCAAAGGATTTTTTCCCCAGATTTGAGCCCAGGGCCCAAGACGTGAATGTGAAGGCAGGTGAGCAGTACTCTAGGGCCCAATGTACTCCACCTGCCACAGGAAGGCAGAGGGCACTCCGCCCCAAGTGAAAAGGCACACCACCACCCTGCCCACCAAGGAAATTTCTCATTTTCCCTTTGGAGATTCATAGAATTCAGCCCATCACCTCTCTTTCCTCCACACTGCATCTAAACACACTCCTGGATCAAACCAACCTTTCCACTGGTGCTCGGCCCACAGTGCAGTCCTGAGAGGCGCCTTAGTGATGCGCAGACACATCACTGAACGTGGAAGTACCGACCTCTTGCAAGCACTCTACGAGAATAATTCCTCCCAGCCTGCAGTCTCTGAAGGTGCAAACAGGAGCAGCCTGGGGAAAAACACCGCTCTGCAGACCTCCACGGAGAGCACCACAGACATGGACAGACCTGGATGAATGTCTGGACAGCGCCAGATGCCAGGAGACTTGAAGACATCCTAAATGCAGTTTTTAGTTTGAAACTTTCTTAGGACAAAGTCCCGTCTCTACTGACCCCTACTTTACAGGACAAATCTTACCTCCCTCTTCATATACCATCTATGCAACCAGAAAGGAATTTTAAAGCTTCTAAAACCAAATGCCAGCCCTACAAAAGCTACAGAGCAATAAATAGATAAATGCTTGCTTATTAAGACAGATACCGAGCACTCTTCTCTGCAGTGTGACCTACAAGTCATTTAACAGTTAATATTTCTTGGATCAACAATCATATTGCAGATGTTCTGAGGAGATGAACTGTCTGGACCCCATCTCCCAACACCCTCAGCAGTAAGGAGAAATAGAAGTTCCTCGCAGAATGACAAGAAAAAATTGCGGGCTCAGAGCCCTGCTAACTCTGCATTGGATCTGGTTTTCTTCACACATGGCTCCTGGTGGTAACGGCTTTATAGGTCAAGCAGTGCCGTAACGGATGCTCTGGGTCTGTCTGGATGTAATTCAGTGAAGCTCTGTAAAACAATTTGGCTGACGAGGCGTGTGCAAGGATAGAAGTGGCTCATTCCTTCTAAGCCGCTGTGGCTTGGCAGAGCTAACAGGAATAAAGGGAAATAAACCTATTTTTCTCACTGGAGACAGCAACAGCGTGCCTGCAGCTAGGGAGAAGGCGGGCTGCAGGATTAGAAGAAGGCCACTTCTGGAGGTGCAGAGCAAAGCAGAGTGAGCCCTTATACTTCAGAAGGTGTCTGGTCAGCAAGCTGAGATGCAGAAAAGAATACTTCCCAGAGACAGCAAAGCATAAGACCAGAAAGAAATCTGTAGTTACTGCCCTGGTCCAGTCTCCTCAGCTCAGCTCTGAACCACAGCAGCTGTTCCCTCGGCCCCGACAGCCTTCTGGCTGAGCCCCTTCTGCTTTAAGTCTGCCAGCAAAATATCCCCCTCATCCCCTCCTGTCCCACTGCTTCTGGCATCTGGGGGTCAGCTTCACATGGCCTCCCAAGAGTTAAAGAAAACAAAAATGAGCCTCCAATTCAAGAGGGGAAAAATTCTGGTATGCAAAACATGGAGCTAGACCACAAATATGAAGCGAGTGTTTAGTTATTGGAGGCCACACGACTTCAGAGAACCTTTGAGAAATTCTGAAAGCTTTTATTGTTGTCAGCAGTACAGGCCAGCCACATTTTTGCCCCGTTACCAGGCGCAGGTTCCTGCACTTTAAGTAATCTCTGCTGTATCCAAAGCCAGGGACCTCAACAGAGTAGCTGGGCAGGCAGCAGTAGCACAGAAGCAAAGAGCACTAAAGAGAAGGCAGGTCTATCAGACCCTCTCCCCACGTTAAAGCAGTCAGGATACGAAGCACTCTCATGTCTGCACCAAAGCCAAGCTCACTGTTGAAGCTGCTTGTAACCGCCCCTTCTTTCCTTGCACAGGCTGAAGTGATGGCTGAGCCCTTAATTCTTGGATGAGGAAACTCACATATAACAACACTGAGGAAAATAAAAGGAAACAACCCTCCCCCACCGTTGCACATTCATGGTGCAAGAACGCAGACCATGGAAATCACTCCATTAATCACGAAAGGAAGGCCTGTTGTTGTTTTAGGCAGGATAACCATCAGTGTCACCAGCCTAAGAGGGGGAGTTCCTGTCTCCACGCCTGGCTGCCAGCTGGGGCAGATGTATGCAAGCTACTGGAGGCTGGGAGGTCTTTTTTTTCCTTGCATAAGGAGGAGCAGACCACTACAGAAGACATCCTCTCGCTCTGTGGATTATTATGCCTAGTAAACCATGAAGATCCATCAGAGGGAAGCAAGTTCAATGGCCAACTCTTCACAGTGCTACCAAAGCTCCCTGACTTTTACACAGAGATAGCTCAATAACCAGAGAGGACAGAAGGAACACCAAGGCTTGCCCTGAACATGCTGTTTTATCCTTTTAATCCTTGAGAAAAGGGGTAGGAGAAGAGTCTGGCTTCCCCAGGCCCAGCACCAAGTGCCTGCAGCCAATGGAGCAGCTTCCACTGGCACAGCACGAGGAGAGGTAAAAGGATACAGCCACATTCCTCTGGGAAGAGGAAAGTCAGCAAAATCCAACAATTCCAAAGTGGCTGCAGGGAGTGGGAAAGAACATTTATCTTCCAGGCAAAACGTTTGGCTAAAGGTCAGCGCAGGCTCAGAGCAGTAACGGCTGCATTTGTGCCAAGGGCTGACATAAAAGACGTTTTCCTCCATAGGTTTCCAAAAACCACTAACTTTTCTATTTGGAGTAAAAGTGACTAATGCCTCTAGCAGCCCCTGATGTCACAAACTGCTAACCAGGAGGGGAAAAAAAAGCTGGACTTTGGGGATGATAAGGACCATATGTGCATTCCAGCAAGACTTGTAAACTCACTAGAGGGAAAAAAAAGGATTGAGGAAGGAAGGGAAGGAGGAAGGGAGGGGGAAAGAAAGACATAATGTCACAAACAAGAATGAAGACCAAGTAAAGGCAGTGCCCAATGAGAACCAGATGCTCTCCACTCCCCTGGCCCAGCTCTCCTGACAGGAGGACAACATGCAGCTAGCTGCCTTTCTGACTGTCTGCACCAACCTGAGAAATTAAATGAGTTACATTCAGTGCCAGGATCCCCAGGCTGAGACACCCCACTCACTCCTTCCCAAAACTGCTCCTAATTTATTCTCATTTGCCCTCGCTGTGTCTTTTGAGGTGGTACACACAGAAAAGGTGCTGCATAGGTATTAGCTAAGTTTTCATTTTTGTTTTCCACACCCCTCTTGCTACAGAATCCCACAACATCACAGATGGAGTCCAGCAAGACAGCAGAGAGGAAGAAAATAACAGCCATTTCTTCCTGTATTCCACTGCCATGCACTTAAAATAGCACTGAAACAGCTGCATCACAGGCTGTTAAATAAGTGGATGTAGCCTTTGCTAACAGCCGTTAGCTGGAGGCACAGCACAATACAGGGCACGACACAGAGAAGCGTGACCCACGAACCCAGCAGGACTCACACGGGGCCCAGTGGCAGGGAGTTTGCTGGGACACGATCCCAGGCACAGCAGAGCAGAGTGGGTGGAAACCTGGGAGTGCAGCCTGCAAGCCCATTGCTGTGTTTTCTTCCAAAACTCTCCAGGCTTCTCCAAACCCTGGCCCTGCTAGGTGCATGAGCATCACCGCAGCAAAACACAGAGCTTTTCAGAAAGGAAGGCAGCCCATGGGACTGCTCTAACAAGGCAGCACTGTTCCAATACCTGAATCAAATTAAGGGCCACTCCACACACAAAGCAGCAGTTCTTGTGAGGTGGTGCAGGCTGGCTCACCGCCCCTTAACCCCATGTTTTCTGTCCTGCAACACGGCAGCTGCACATCTGGGGCACGTTTTGTCAGCTTCCACTTAGCAGGCTCCAGAACAGAGAAGCGCCCCATATCGTGCTCAGGATAATTAATGAGCCCTGGGATCTATCAGCAGGATCTGCATTAACGCTGTGCCTCACCAGCTTGGTTGGAGGCAGTGGCATAGCACTGTCCTGCATGTAGGCACCAAAACCCATTGCTACAGCTCTCCACTTAGACCCGATTACCAAATACAGCCCACAGAGCAGGGTGTATCAAGGCTCCAGAGTGCATATTTATTAGTTCTCTTAATCCTGGACTAAACAATTCAAATTTACCACAGTAATTCTCACACCAAAGTCCTAGGACATTGCTGACATACATCCATACTGTATGGTTTCTTCATCGCACAGGTACCCCAACACGAGTATGAATGGGTCTCAACTCCAAAATACATAACCATTCAGCTCTGTAAATTCACATCAGCACACCAACAACTTGTACTGGGTTTGCAGTTACTGGAGGACCTAAATGAAGCAAGGACTTGTTTGCCTACCAGGACTGAATTGAAAGATCTGGCTTTGACCTGCTCTTCTTAAGGCCATATCCCACAGGCACACGTGCCACTACAGATATAGAATGAAAAAGAGATATAAAACACCTAAGCTTTGGATGACTTTGTATTTTTTACACTCACTAGCAATGTGTGTACTTGAACATGTTACTGATTAAGTAATCAAGGTAACAGCCAAGCAGCAAAACCAGATTCAAAGTTGCTCATTCAAATCAAGAGGAAGGAAACTTTAGGATGTGGATGCACAGCCCTTATACCTGCTTTAAGATAGGAAAATGAGAATATGCATTGCCCTTTATGGCCCAGGAAGCTATTATAGGGCATCACATAAGTCTTTCAGCATTAAAAAGAGGTCAGCAATCAGGGAACACGGAGGGTCACAAATAATGCTGTTCATCACCTTAGCAAGCAGTTCTCTTTTTTTCAGCAGGAATAAGAGTGAAGTTGATCCGGATCTGCATGCAGAGGAATTGAACTATTTAGCTGACAGGTTTGAAACATTGCACTTAAAGCTCTCAACAGTAACAATTTTTCCTGCTTGCCTTCAGCGTGTCTTTGCTTTCCTGCCTTTAAACAGGGAAAGATTTTCCTAAGTAGGACATGCTTCAAGGAGCAATTCCCCATTTTGGCTGAAGTACTTCCTTCCCTCCACCTCATTAATTCCAAATTTCCCTGGCTGCCTCAGAAGGCTGTGTTTTGTCTTCATCCAATTAACATTTTTTGAGAGATCTTCCAGAGGAAAGC
>PPHD01005101.1:0-27085 GCA_002909625.1 Bambusicola thoracicus | reverse complement strand
AAAGATCTCTTGTTTTAGCCTGGGACATGAACCACGTCCTTCCAGGAATACCTACATAACATTTCTGTCTTCCCCCTCCCTCCCCCAGCATCTTCCATGTCAACTCAACTTAATAGTACAGTGTCTTTTGAAAATACAGCTCTAATTTCTATTAAATGCTTGAACTACCTTTACATTTTCCTTTTCAACTTAATCTGGTGCTAAGAAAAAAATCTCCAGGAAAGCTCTTCCATAAGGTTGTAAAAGACCAAAGGGGAAAGAAAAAAAGCCCGACAAAATAGCTGTTATATATCCTTACCTCTTAGAATGAATAATTATTGCATAAGGACACTCTTAGGCTTATGAAGAACAGTAGTTTCAAAGGATAAAATTATATAAATTACAGTCTTTTTGTGATCATTTTGTCTAAAGGTGGAGCTCCTCTAGAAAAGAGGGTGGTTATTAAAGGTAGAATTGAGAGGACTCAGCATAATTATTTCTCCTGTCCTATAGGCCCCTTTATTACTCATCTTTCCAGTCATGAAATGTCTATTTGATCATTTTTTTCATGTGACATGTGAGAATGCTTTTTCTTGCCTTACAGCACCATCCTAAATGAACCACCCAGCACTTTTTGATTTTCTTCACCTTAAAAAAAAAGAAATGTATGCATCTCAACCTTCTTCACCCCACAGAAAGCCTTATTAGACTGTAACCTGCTAAACATGAGCCAAGATATCAGCAGAAGTCATTACTTCCTGTCCTGGATCTCCCCTGTCTCATTCGGGTTATCCCCATTTCCTGCTGTCATCTCCACTTACATTCCAAAAAAATGTAGATGTCTACTTTTGATGGTTATTATGGTATCTACAGCACATAAAAGGGAACCTTGAATCTTTTATATAAAATGTTAACATTCTCTCTTATAACAACATCACTAGTTTTAAAGTTTTGTTTTGTACAAATGAAAGCACAGATGTGTATTATATCAGCACACTTTAGGTAGCAGGCAGGCAGCAGGAGTGGACGTAGCACTGCTCCTCAGAGCCACCCAGGGCCACAGAAAGCCCCGAGTGGAGCTGCCAGGTGGCGAACCAACATCTACAGAGGCCTCCTTCCTGTATGCAAAATATACAGCCCATGTTCAAAAAGCCTTTGCTGGAAAAGGAGCATGGGAGACTTAAAAGGTGAGGCTGGATCAGGCACTGGGCAACCTGATTTAACTGTGCATGTCCCTGTTCTTTGCAGTGGAGCTGGACTAGATGACCTTTAGAAGATGTCTTCTAACTCTAAGGATTCTATGAAAATTGTATGACATGACAGCTCTCACTTCTTGTTTGACAGGATTATACAGCGGTCATGACAGTGGAGATACCTTGGCTTCAAAACTGAGCAGTTTAACAGAAGTAGTAAGATAGACTGTGTATAGTCCATGTTGTACAGGTTTTATGCATTCACTAAACATCACATTTATAAAAATCTATTTCCAACAGCAATTTTTCTAACTTCAAAGCATTACCAATCATGCTTTAAAGGCACACACTGAAGTGAATGCTAGAGAAGTCTGTTGATGCAGACTTATTTTTACTTACGCTATTTTTCCTTCTATACAAAATACAACACACAAAGTGTTATTTTTCCTCTTACACAATTTGCTAATCCATATTTTATAACAATCAATAGAATTTACATAAATACTTTAAGTTGGACATCAAGATGGTCCTTAAGCATTATGCTTTGAACTGCACAACCACAGCATGGTTTTGTCATTGTTAGAGAAGACAGAGCCTGGTATTTCAGATCAAACACAGTATGTCCTCCAGATGTGTTAGCTGTCACACTGAGTAAACATTTCTGATGGACAGTGTGTTAACAACAGATTACTACGCATGATGCTGCGTGATGGGTGCAAAAAGCCCTCCAACATGTCAGAGATAACACCAGTGAGAACGGCTGGTGGAAGTGATGCAGCCTAGCGTGCTTAGAGCAATTCCTTCCCCCCTCTCATTTTACTCTTCAAGGAAGAATCATTTGCTATTTGATCTGAGGGGTGGGACTTCCACTGAAGCAATAGCTATAAATTTAATGTTGCTTAACATTCCTTGATAACTGTGCTGTTAAACTATTAACTACATGCAGGCTTGACTCAAGTGCTCTAAGCATATTAATACAGACTGTCATTTATGTGCATTTTTAGGGGAATACTTGTGAGGTATCCCAGATTAACAGCCATTAAATGACAAAATGATTATCAATACACACATCCAAGGCAGGACAAGCAATAGTTTCAAGTGTCTCTCTGCACAAGCTCACCTCAACCTGGGCCAAAGGAGTCTCTCTTAAGTCAGGACAATCATTTATCTGCCAGCAGCACTCAGCCTTTTATTTCCCTTCCATCACAGTCATAAAAGACACTCAACTGCTAGCAAGTAGTTGTGTAATACTCTTCCTGTGCATCTCTCAAGTACAGGTGGGGGACCGCCACAACATGCAGATCAGAGAAGACCCATCCCATAGGGTCACATACGGCCCCATGGAGACAGCTCCCCAGGCTGCTGGTGGCCACAGGTAGGACCAAACTCAGATGTCTGCAGCTGGTGCCCCACACTGGAAGCAGTGGCTGCATAAGCTTTGGAGAAGGCCCACAGCAAGCAACCAAAACTAACATCAGCAGTCCCTGCAAAGTGCAAATGTCTGCCAATTCTTCTAGCCTGGTTGGGCTCCCAGCTAGCTGGGAGCTGTTAGCAGAGATCCCCAAGCTGCCTCCAAAGCTGTGCCTTCTGGCTGTTCCACTGAACACCATTTCAAAGCCCTTGGCTTTTCTCTTGTTGTGGTCTTGTCAGTTCTGACAATTGATAAGAACAAGGACTACACAATACGCTACTGTGTTCCTGTCGAAAACCCAGAGTCCCAAGGCCAGATGTTACCCCACAAAGAATCACAGGTGATGGTATGAAGAGCTGGATGTTTGTAATGCTGGTAAATATCACAAGATGTGCCCGAGAAGAAAGATTACACTGGTCATTCTTCTTCCCCATATCTGTTACTATGTGGCATGAAATTCTGCTGGCAGGATGCTGTATCCTGGGGATCACCCAGCAGCTCAGGCTACTTAGCTCTGATACAAGATCATGACCCAGATTCTTAAAGAGCAATTTTACTTCTGTTGAATTCAACAACTCAGAAAACTTAGTGAGGTATTAAGGAAGCTACCTCGGTTTATTTATTAAAGGAGATGCTTCCTGCTACAAAGAAAGCAGTTCCTAGTGCTCCCAAAGCAGAGCTGTTTCAGTTAAAGCTCTCTAAATGGGACTTGGAAATCTCAGCTGCTTTCAGTATTTCTGTAAGCAACGATCTAATCAGATATACCCACCTACTCCATCTGAGAAAACACAAACTCCCTTCATGTTACAAACTTACACTTTCAAAATTTATTATGCTGCTATCACTTCAGGCTAATCTGCACAACATCACTGCCTCCAGTGGAATCACACTGATTTATGCCAACCGCAGACACAGTCCAGCCTCAGCACTGCAACTTATACCACTTTCAGAATTTTACAAAAACACCAAATTTAGCAAAACAGCAGGAAGCATAAAGCCCATCGCTCAGCATACTAAGGATTAACTTTATTCTTTAAGAAGCGCTGCAATGTATGCTTCTGGTTATGAAGGTGTGCCAGTAGTGCTACAATTAGGGCTGTGCTGTCACTTCAATTATAATTCCAATTTTTTGAGGGTTTACTAAAACTCCAACTTTAAAAGCAAAGCTTGCTGCAGGCTGAAATGTTTTGTGCAAGATCTCAGCCAGGCAATGCCTTGCTTCCATCATCCTGAATGAAAACCCAAATTGGGCGTTTCAAACATCAGAATTTAAATGTGCTTATAGAAACAAAGCATTAAAAAAAAGGAATATTTAGTTATAAATTCTGAGTGCAAAACAAGTTGCTTCCTGGTCAGCATTAGAAATAATATGGAGAAGCATGACTGCAGACTACGCAAGTACAGAGTAGAAATAAGGAAAATAAAATTCCATTTATTTTTGACAAATATGAGGCCATTTTCTAACTGGGACTAGATGGATTACAAAGAGTCACCCAGCAATTTTAGGGAGAGAGGAACAGAAGGCCTCTTTTTACAGTGAGGAGGACAAAGACTGTGTGGACAACGCAGGCATCCCTCACCTGGGCCAGGGCTGTGCCAGAGGTGGCAGCTCTACACACGCATGCTGGAGCCAACACTATCAGCAACCAACATGCCTCAGTCTGCCTTTAAACCAACAATAATGCAGCAAGCACAAAGCTCAGTGCCAGGTGAGAAAACCAAGTGAGCAGGCAGTTTCATACTCAAATATTCTCTTGCTATGAGCTCTTTGCTGAAAACACAGTATGTGAATAAGGGAGCTCTTTAAAACCATCCCAGTTAAATTTGCTTTCACACTCTTGACTACAGTGTGGGCATACCATCCATGCCTGAAGATAATTAGTCAAACAGGAATGCTACTGCACATTGCATACTGGTGGTTTCTTCATGCTGTCTTTGCCACTTCTGCAAACACTATTCTTACAGAGGAGGGGATATCTTTTGCCCTGAAAATTTATTCCTTGATCTCTCTTGCTGGCAGGCTGGTGACACTGACACCTCTTTGCTATTGAGGAGACTATAAACCATAGCCTTGCAATACAAACAGACCCTTGTTCCTGCATCTCTTTCAGCTCAGAGTGTTCCAGGTCCCACACATTCGTTTTGCCAAATTGGCAGTTGCTAGGAAGCAAATGAAAAATGCTGGCAATGGTTCTGTGGAGCTGAGGAACATGTAGCAGTTTTCCTGTAGCACAGGAAACACATAGGAATTTTCAAATGACTTTCCAGGCCCAGAGGTGTCCGCTAAGAAGGAAACACAAACCAACTGCAAGAGGATGAGGGAAATGGGCTAAACAACCACACAGCTTTTGTAGTGACTTCACATTGGTTGCCTCAGTTTGCTTACCTACTCCAGACAAAGTTTCTATGGCGCAAAGAATTTCAACAGATGCTAATGTGCATAGTGCCACTGCACAGTGTAGACAAGTCTTTAAAAGGAGAAATAATCTACCTGAGCTGAATTAAAAAGAGAACAATAGCAACTGGAAATGCCAATTATGCACTCCTACAATGCATAAGAAATAGTCCAAGAACTGATCAGAAAGAAGCCCAGCGCTGCACCACTGCCACAGCTGAGCAGCAGTTTCTCTTCTCCCTCACAGGAAAATAGCATCAGGCAGAAGGATGGTTGGAAACCTGCAAGGATCAAGAGACACTAAGAAACAAAATATCAGAAGTGTCTTCATAGAGTGCACCAAGCCTGGCCACTTATGACTGTACATTTGGGAGAGAGGTGTTGTGAAAAGAAAAAAGCCCGCACAACAAACTCCAATATGAAGATAGAACTGTATCTACACTGCAGTTCCCTCAAAAAATCCTTTTCATACAACAATGGGAAGAAAAAAAATCTCACACAACTGCATCTGTTAGCAAATGAAGTACAACTGGAGTCTGGCTATTGAAGCCAATGGCAATGCACTGCAGTGACGACTTCTTGCCATTTAAAATATTTGATTTAAACAAAAATATGGATTCATATTATGTATACTGTACACAGTGTGCTTTTATCTCTGATAGCACTGTGCTGCAAGTGGCCATACCCCGCAGTCTGCTGTCAGGAGCCATCCTTGTTCCAGTTACCCCATTGCTTGCAAGCAGCTCTGTGGGACTCTGCAAGGCAAGCACAGCTTTCACTCTCCTCCTTAGCAGTTTGCTTGGAGTGCTTAAGGAGCTGCATTATTCAGCCCCTTGCTCTTTCTACTTCCTCCACACTGCTCATTTATAGTAAAATAGGGAAAATGCTGTTGGCAAGAATATATAGGAATGATTTCCTTCTCTTGGTACTTTGATGATTCCCCTTGGGGGACACAGAACAAAGACAGTCCTCTCAGGAGGCAGTGGGGAAGATCCCAAAGTCTCTTTTAGGGCAAAGGACGCAGGTTGGGTAACAGCTCCCTTCTTCTGGATCTGTTCAACACAATTCCATTGTAAACTCTTCAAACCTGACTGCACCTTTTTTTTTTTTTAATATTCCTTCAGGGCCCAATTCTTCATGCAAGACCTTTACGTTTGATAGACAAGACAGAATACAAATAACTTTGTCCTCACACACATGCAGTTGAGAATTTCCTTCCTTCAAGAAACACTGATATAGTCCAAAATTCACTGAGAATGGCTGCATGCAGTGAAACTCAAAAATAAAGGTATGTTTGCAAAAAGCAGCAAACAGCTGAAGAACTGTTTTCAGTTGCTTCTCAACCAGGCAACATTCATTGTCTAATATATAACACATGGCAAGCAAACTCAAGGAAGCAGAGTTGTTCTCCCATCTCGAGGAGCTCTGCATTTGTACAGCTTTGGGAAAACCAAAGTCCAGAAGTTCAGGAGGCTGTACTTTCAGTTTTGGGGCCACTGATGCAGAAATACTGTAGCACATCTGACACATAAAAAAAAAATCTATAATTGTTTATTAGATACACTGTACAGCAACAAGTCCCTTAAAGGAAATGTATTAAGAGGTATTTAGGAAATGCCAGCTTTTTAACACACAGTACATCACCACCAGACTCTTCTCAGCAGCTGGCAGCAGGAAAGGACAGGCTGGGGTGCAACATGTTGCACACTTCCTGACACTTTTCAGTGAAAGCCTCTGGTGCAATTTAAAGCAAGCCTTTAAAAGATCATTACTGGACACAGTATTTCTTTTATTTTCAGAAGTAAGGATATTTGAACCAAGACACTACTTGCAAAACAACCCCAAGCTAACTTAAGGCTGATTGGAACCCATGAGTGGAGATAAAACTTACAGTGGTACTAATGCAGAACAAATAAATCAAATTGCAAACTCATCTGTTCACATCTGTGTGTGCACATACACACAAGCATGCTCACACACTCCAAAGGCAAGTCCAAAGCACACGGCTACTTGGAAAACAAAGCAATGTTCATGTTTTGGCAAAATACTATTTTGCTTTTGCTGGCATGCGAGGCCAGGCTACACAGGCATATTTTAGCAATAATGATCAAAGTAGAGGCTTTCCCTGA
This sequence comes from Bambusicola thoracicus, assembly GCA_002909625.1. NCBI lineage: Eukaryota > Metazoa > Chordata > Aves > Galliformes > Phasianidae > Bambusicola > Bambusicola thoracicus. The sequence goes on along the minus strand of PPHD01005101.1, from coordinate 19,978 downwards.
AGATTAATGACTGGCTAAGAGGATAGTTTGAGGTCTGTTTACCCCAGCTGGTCCTTAATTCCCAGGAAAAGCATCTGCAAAGCTTATTATTGCTATAAACCTAAGATAGAGGTTAGGTTTTATGCTGTTTCAAATGATATGTACAATGACTTTTTAGAGACTTAACATCTTTTGCATTAGCCAGAATGTTTAAACCATCTCTAAAAGAACAACTTGTCTTGAAAGTAAATAACTTCATACCTCCATAGCAGCATACTCTGTGCAAATGCTGCAAACTCCTTTACAACCAAATTGTTAAAGATCCCCCCACTCCTGCCTGCACGGCAAGTGAGGAAAGAGATATACAAGGATCATTTCACTTTTTGTTGAAATACTGCTACATCTGGGTGGAGAATGAAATCTATTTAACAGCAGACAGAACTCCTATGTAATATTCAGGGCAGAAAGCAAAGAATGCCACATTTGCCTTAAGCCGCAGAAGATTTAGCTACACAGAAAGCAACTGCTTGACCAAACAGAAGCTAATGTGTAACACTATTGGAAAATATGCATGTGGTTTTACAGACAGATTGTGAATCTCTTATCCATGCTGCTGAACAGCTACTCCAAGGACTAATATCACTCATTTAATGGAGGAATAGTTCCAGTTTGAGTAAGTGGCTTCCAACCTGAAACTTATTTATTGCAGTGCTGAAGAATGTAATGGCTCACCAGAAGTTCCCAAAATCCTGTGCCCCAGTCAGAAGTGTTATTCCTTGAAAATATATGAATTCTCAGTTATGATGAATTTTAACTTACTTTAAAAAAAAAATCAGCAAAGATAGCATGCTAAGCTTAACTGCACATCAGAAGCTGGATTTTTTAATAGCAATTGTCCCAAGGAACGGGCTATGGATTTTAAGTTACTGTAATGTGGCAACCAATTGACAGGCTAGATCCAAATCTTGAAGGTGTCTCATTTCACTGTATATACATTAGCAATCATGCTGAGACTTGAAGTAGGCTATATACTATACTTTCCTGTGTATTTTCCCACAGACAATCTAAACAACAACAGAAGTTGTTTTTAGCATCATGATGAAAAAATAATAAATAGATGATCCAAATTAAGCATGTGATGGAAACACTCGTTATAAAGGATGAATAAACTACTCTGGATTAATGTATTAAGAGTCAAATGCTCGAAGAGTTAAACATTCACAGCCCTGCATGGGATTTGCATAAGACAAACTCACATTCCAAAATAATCTTTACCTTTTCTTGCACAAATAAAGCTGCTTTGCTATTTGAGACAAGATTCAGAAAAGCATGCAATACACCTTTGCCACAGAACATCTCTTTTCTGCTTGCACTCTACTGAATTTTCATCACATATGTTTTATTTTTAAAATAGCAACAAGTAACTCCTCTTGAAGCGTAATAATAATGAATTCATCCTCACCAAAGGTCTCCTTATTATCTGTTTTTGAGGTAGAGAAGAAAGCAATCAGTTAAAAAGGTTTAAAAATTATTTCTAACTATTTATCCCATCTGAAACAGAGTTCTTCAAAGCAATGTTACATTTCCGCAAGCAATGCTCTGACTTTTCTGCAAGTATTTTTTACAGTTCAGTTTGACACTTCGCTAAAATGTACCATTAATGCCATCAAATCACCACTGATGATTCTGGCGGATTAAAAACAGCCTTGAAGATATCACATTCCAGAACTGTTCTGTGACCGTATGGACACCAACACATATCAGGAGATTCAGGAGAACAAAATCTTACTGGAAACGTAACTTAAATTTCAACTTCTGTTATGCTTGCTGCCAAGTCTCTCAATTCACCAAGTTTTACACTAAAAACAAAGCCTTAGTTATACACACTGATATATACTACGAGAACAAAACCAATGACATCCTATTTCCATTAGTATAAATTAATCACTGCGGGCCCCAGCTCCCAGCTTTGTTTCCCTGAGTTCTTAGCCTTAAGGAAAAGAACAGGTTAGGTGAAGCAGAACATTGGTTATGATGCCACAGGCTCCTATTTTGTTTTCTCTAAGATACGCCCAGCACCAACAGTGAGCCCTGCTGCAGGCTGAATGCTATTAGTGTCATTATTCCTAGCCAACGCTTCACGTCTCCTAATTTGTTACCATGAACAAATCAAAACTCTGTCCATGAAAAATGGCAGTGGCCAAAGCAGAAAGATTATCAGTGCTCTTCTACCCATTTTTAAACATTGCTGCATTTTGTCAGGTGAGGAGCCTTTTACAGATGCCCTCTCTGTGCTGCACAGCTTCTGTCCAAAGGCCCAGTTTCATGATTCTCTCTCTATGAAACGGGAGAGGCAAGATTTCTGGAAAGCCAACCTTCAGTGTAATTAAAAAACCTTTCAAACCACAAGCACATGGGCTTTCTGCAGCTTGTAGGGATGATCCTTCTGCTCTGCGACAACTTTTGGCTTGCTCCAACATATCTCCTAAATGAAGGCATCCATAAATGGAAGAGCTGATCTCATTTTTGCAGGCAGGTGAAGCAGAACAGCAAAGCAGCTGTTGTGTTCACCATCTATACCAGCACTTACTGGGAACACACGATTTAGACATGTAGTAAGGCCTCTGACCATGACAAGATCAGATCTAACATCATTTGTAGGCATTTCCAGTCACACACACACAGCTGTGAAGGTAGCAAAGCAGCAGAACCCCGCAGAGCAGCAGGATGTCAAAAGCAAAGACTCACTTTCCAAGAAATGTTGATTTCATATTTATAAGAAACCCAGTGTTTTACAAAAGATGCTGGGTATGCTGGCATTATTCAGTAGCACATCGTGGTGTGAACTTACACTTCATCAGTTCACTCATTTCCTCTTTTATACACATATAACAAATTATATACCTTTTATCCTTCTCTTCTTTATTTGGTGTTATATACAGAGCTATTTTCTCTGGGTTCAGGCTCTCTCCAGATATTGAAAGCTACTGAGATTGTTTTAATAAACTCTTGTTGGCTCCGTATTCCACTACTCCAGACTACTCCAGACAATTACAGTGCATGAGTTCAGATGGTACTACATGAGAACACAAGATTATGCAGAGATCCCAACAAATATAACTGAAATCAAATGACCAAATGATCCAAACGAGATTCAGACTGCAATGATGATCAGAAAGATAACCCACTGACTCATACAGATTTGATACCCAAGCCTTCATTGCTCTTCAGCTTCTACTGCATCAAGCATATGACCTACACCAATGCAAAGTTAATATAAAGAGATACTTCAGAAGGAATTCGGTGTACAGAGAAAGGTATCAGAAAAGCAGCTCCTTGCCACTTTAAAGCAGGCTAAAGACCAGCTCCACCATAATTCTAGATGCAGAAAATCTTGGGAAGCACAATAATGGCAGCAATTCTTCAAAATACAGTCCTATCCTAAGTTTCACAAACCACTGTAAACTTCTAAACACATTTGACAACATCCCTATGAATAGTAGTTTCACTGATGCTGTTGTGTATATAAACTGATTGCTAGCATTTTCAACCCCACATCCCCGCATGAGATGAGAGCAACTGCTCAGCTGTCACTGTGAATTACTGTGTCTAGCAAATCTTAGAATACCTCAAAAAAAGCCCACCACATTATTTTTGTTTTAATAACTGCTAACTAAACAAACTGGATTAAAATTATGTATATAGTTTGAGCCTTAACTACTTTATTTCCTAAATAAGTATTTTCCATTGCTGCCGCTCCAGTCAGTTTTACTATAAGGATAAGAAAATCAGGGCTGGTTCCTCAGGTCCCTTTCCTGCACCTTCCCTAACAAAGACCAAGAAGCCAGCATCCCCAGCTTCATCCCAATAGTCCTTCATGCTCAAGAATGTACTTTGTACCTGGCTCCACTAGAATTCTTGGCTTTGAATTATTTAAGATGATGAGTCCAATTCCAGCAGCAGCTGGATAAGTTAGAGCTTATTCAAGAATAAAAGTAATATTGAGTTCTGAGTATATTTATGAAACAAGCAGTGCTTTACAAAGCTGGTTTTTAGACAGAATTTACTTTGAAAATACAGAACTTTTGCTGAAAATGCTGAAGATATCAAAACAAGTATATAAAAAGATGTCCAAAATGATAGATCTGAACCCATATTACTTTATAAACATCATGCTAAGTAAAAAAGTTTTAAATGCCATACATGATATTGAAACTTCAGCAATAACAACTTCTGTAACCACACCGGTGCTCTATAGTCATGAAAGAACAATTATATTTACCATTTCACTACAAGATTAGGAAGCAGTAAAATCAATTCTATGCCATAGATGTGAACACTGCTATTTTTATTACACTTCTGCCAAGTTGAGGGTTGTGTCTCAATTTCTTTCCAGAGAGACAGTTAAGAACACCAGGAAAACCAACAACATTCAGTGTGTTGCTTCCAGTAAGAATAAAGACAAGAATATTGCTTCAAGAGGCAAAAATAATTCACCCCATCAGAGAAACAATCAGCTCACTCCACTTGGCTACCTGGTAACTTATTTAGTGAATGGGGATATTTGGACAAAAGCGCACAACAGCTCTCACTTAGTTCCAGCTGTTGTTGCCATTGGGAGCTTCACCGTATCAGGACAGAAGACTAAAGAATAAAGGAAGTTGTGTTATAAAAACACGAGTGAGTCTATGCTAAAATTTAACTTTCTATAAATTTCAGATACAAAGAGAATTCAGACAATGAACATAACATGCTTACGTTTGATTAATGTTCAAGTATCCTTAATTTGGTAAATAAAATTAATTCCCTGCTTTCTACATCTCTGCTGTAATTATTTGCAAATGAAGGACCAGAAAGTACATTTATTTAAATATTTACAAGCAGCTTCGATGTGCTCTAACATGATATATCACCAGCACAGCCTTTGATTCCATTGTTGCCGTCATTCATTTTTGTGCACTAACATATGTTGAAGTTCCAAACGCCAAAATATTCCTGTCTTTTCCCCCCGCACTACATACCAGATTTTGTAACCTGTGTCAAGCTACCTCCAGTGCTTACAGCTTGTGAACAGAGGCCAGCAGCGAGCCTCCCCAGACACTAAATCATAATCTTCATGTTTTTCGTATTTCACATTCTAGCCGCAGTTTCAACATCCATACCCCGTGACATTAGGGAAGGATAAATCAGCAGCATGACAGCTCCCTTGTAGAGACTGGTACGGCCCTGGGATCTGCCACGCCCGACACCCACAGCTTCTGCCAGATGTCTCCAGTTCTGCAGCGTTAACCCCTTCGGGACGAGCCCAGGCTTTGTGCTGCGCCCAGCTAGGGAACTGCCTTCGGTATTCGTGTGTTAGAAAGAAGGGGTAACACCTTGATCCAGCTCAGTACAGCTTGGACAACTGAGAGATAGAGAGGCAGCTAGCAGCGATAATTAGTACATCAGCACTCGTATTTCCTTGATGTTGAGAATTAGAAGTGAAGAGTTAGCATTACACAACATTCCTTCTTTTATACCATACTGTGGTCCAACACGTTTATCAAAAAATAAAACCGCTCTCCAACTTCTGCTCGTTATGTTCCCTCTTTCATACCAAGCACACCGCTTAACCTTGGAATCAAAATGCCCATTAATCGCCCTTCAGCCAAACAGACTCTTCAGGCCTTAAATCAACAGGATTTCTAATCCAAAAGCCGTACCATAAACTCTACGGCTGTTTCCCTGGGTTTGATCTGGTCCCAGGGACATAAATTTGCATGCAACTTCTGAGTTTGCAAGCGGTCCCCTGGCGTAAAGTTGCACATGTGCTTAAGTACTTTGTTCACTTAGGGTCTAAAACAGCTACTTACAAACGAAAACAGAAGCCATGTAAAGAATAACCCTGTTAAAAACAATTTGCCTCCTGAAATACTGTTCCAAAGAAAAAATATATAAGGAGATACACATACTGGTTCCTAGAAGTACCCAGTGACCAAACAGTAGGAAAGCTGTAGCTAAAAACCCATCAGCACGAATGCAAACCCCTTTCACATAGAAATGCAGAACCAATTTTTTGTATATATAAATAAACTTGAACTGTGTTCAAGGTTCCTAACGCAGCATTGTTGATAACAGGACCCATGGCTACAAACAGCAAGCAGGAGATTGCAGCTCCAAGAGAAAGAGTGACCCCACCCAGTCCTCAGTCCATCCATTGCATGGCTTTGAAAACAGTTATCTGGGCCAATTCATGGTCTGTCCTGGGCAAAGTATGCACATCTCTCAGTTTGTGTGTGGATTTTTCATACGTAAGACAGACGCTGGTAGAAAGCACGGCAAGGCTTGCACTACTGACCAACATACAAGCATTTCACTTCCTAGCACAACTACTCATTTGCTTTCCAGAAAGATTCAGATTGATTATCAGCTTTTCTTTGCACAGAACAGGCTTCAGTTCTATGTCATTTGTGGAAGAAAGTACACCAAAAGTAAGTATTACTTCTGTGCATGTTACTGGAAAGCAACATAATATTCAGTGTTCAACTTTGATCATAAAAACCAAACGTGACAAGTCTTTTTAACTCAGGGAACATGTTACTAATAACAGTACAGTTCTTAAGGTAACAAGAGTGCACAGGAAAGTAACTCAGAGTCAGCTTTTATAGCTTAAACTGCTTGTATATACTGCTGCTAATGGGCTGCACACTAGTTCTAATTTGCTGACATTTCTGGATGCAGAATTAATATCTACTTGTGTGGTTCACATGAGTATCCTGAGAACAATTTTTCCCAAGTTTATTCTATATACACGTGCAATACAAGTTAAAGGGTTAAGTAACCATTATATTCTAAAGAGCAAACTGTTTGCCTTAGGGCCATCTCCTCCTTACTCCTGATGAATTGCCTGACACTTCATGTATCATACGTTACTTTTAGCTAGGAAGTAACATTTGGTTCCAGTCATGCTGTAAGAGCTGACTTGGGAAGTATGAAGCAATATGGGATAGACCCCAAAAAATAAAATAAACAAGACGTCATCTGCTAAGTAGTCTGTACATTCATGACAGTGTGGTGATATGCAGGTCTGCACCCAAAAAATGAAAAAGATACAGACGTGTCTGAAGCAAAATCCTGTACCTACTAAAATGAAAAGAAGTTCAACTGTGTGAAGCAGTACCCAAAATGACAAGGGACTTTTCAGGATGAAATAGATGTAAATGTTACCAAGGGCCTAGCACTAGAAGTATTTTAGAAACACTTCAGAAGTGTTTGGAAACAACATTTAAAAGGGTTATTTACAAACAAAATTAAGATAGGAATGGCCCAACCATTCTCCAGCAGAAACTGACCTGCGTTCAGCATAAAGGTGCAGTATTGATTTTTTTTCCCAGTGTGTTCTGCAAAGAAAAGAAGGTACAACACCTGCTTGTAACAACAGCAGGAAAACAACAGCAAAAAGCAGCATCAACTGCTAATGAAAACATTTTCCCATCACAAAATACTATACGCATTTGAAATATATAAAATACAGCCCTAGATGTGTTGTCACTTGTGAGTATCAGAATTTGCTGAAGAGTACATAGGAAAACAGACAAGACCTAATTGCCAGGGCTCTATTCTTTCAGACTTTCAAATGCCAGACTCAAAACTTCTGAAAAAGACATCTATAAAACCACACCATCCAGAGGTATTAAGATACTTCTGAGCAGTTTACAGAGCCTTTCAAATAACATGAGACAGCATGCCAGTCTTGTACAATCAAGAATGGTTTAAAGGTTTTATTAGGAAGAGCTTTGGCTTAAAGTATTAGTATCAATTTTCTCTTAATTTTAAAATAACCTTCCCATTTTCTTCCTTCCTAGCAAAACAATGCCTTATGGATATGATATAATCTTGCAACGCATTGCTTACTGTTCACTTACTGTTCAACATGTGTTTTTCAGGATGTAAGCGTCCCCCCTGTAAAACACTTCAAGCTACAAAGACTAAGTTCAGGTGAACAGGCCTGGAACTGCTGCTTCTCCTTTGTGGAGGGCAGCTCCTTTCATTAACTATGCATCTGATGCTTCTACAATGGAGTACTAAAGAAGGAAAGCGATGAAAAATTCAGAAGACAAGGTCTGGCCACTGAGGAAGGAGGAATAGGTGTGGAAAGCACTGCTCTGGGGAGCAAGTTCTGCTCCTTAGGCAAACTGATGGTAAGACACCAGGGGTTTCACATGGAACTCCCTCTGCTTTGCCATTGCTATGCACCTCTGCATCAATCAGCACACCTTGGTTCCTCTCCCGGGTATGGGAAAAATGAATGCTTCTTTACCACAGAGCTACTGCAAGGGTTAATTCATCAATGATTGAGACGGCACGTTCTCTGGACTGCAAGGGAGGAAGGGACTGAACATGAATTTTAATCAAAATACCTCTAGTAGATGAAGGAAGTGGCCAGTATAACAGCAAGTACCAGAACAGGGAGAGGATACTATTCCAAAAGGCATCATGTTCAAAACATACCAACAGCAAAGAGGACTTAAAAAAAGAAAAAAAATTAGAAATTGCCCCCTGCTGTGGAGACCGCAGGACACAAAACACACTGAGGTGACACATTGTAGGGAAGACAGGAGAGATAGAAATAGCTGGGCCCACACAGAATGGTACTGAGCTTAGGGACACAGGTTTCTCAGAACTGCTGTCAGCAAACAGCTCTGAAATCCACACATAGAACAGAAGCCTGGTCACTCCTGCATCGGCTTATTTAACAGCCTGCTCATTCTTGCCAGTAAGCCTACTGAGGTAAAGACCTGATATGTGAAGTTCCTTCTACAGGCCAGCAAGCTCAGCCCTATGGATCAAGTTGACAGGTTTTATTTATACATTCAGTTCAACAGAAAAATAACATTAAAGTACACATTGGGAAAAAAACAAACAAAAAATAACAGGCTGCAAGGCTGAAGCTTCCCCAGTTAAGAAACACCAAATTTTTGCCCACATGTATGCACCACAGTTTGATTTTATGTCTTATAACACGATAATCTCATTATTTCTTTAAAAGGGACAAAAAACATACCAAATATCCCCATCAAGTCAGCATTATTGTTTGTATAGTGTGACACTATCTGCTAGCTGACACAGTGATAAACAATGAAGTGAGCACCATAGCACAGAAAGGGGCTGAATTAAGACTGCCCAAACGTGAATTCTAAACCAGAAACCTGGCTTGCAACCTCACTTTTTCCTCTTCTGCTTCCTCAAGCACGGATTCCTGCATTAGCAAGGTGGTGACACGTTTGCAATCAGCAGACATAAATGGTCAAAACTTACAAGCAGTCTGCTTGCCCACTTAAGAATTAACTTCACTGAAATCTTCCCAAGCTACCTTTGGCATCTGACTTTGAGCAGCGGTGCTTTGTGATTTATCTGCCATAGGTTCCCACCCCTGGGTGTTCACGCATACACACATACAGACTGCTGTCACACAAGCATTAAAATTTGCACACATTTGTTGCTCCAACCAGAATTAATTCCTGCAATTTTTCTTTCTAATCACAACAGCTTAAAATAAAGAGCAGAAAAAGTTAGAATTTTTATTTTTTTTTAAATAGAAACATAATTGAAAAAGTAAAAAAAAACCCACAACTTGATAATTCAGAGCTGCCCTTCCAAGCAGCTGTAAAGAAACCAAAGCAGTGACCAACAGAAGCACACCTCTATTGAAATCCTGTAATTAAGACAGCCTGTCTCACATGAGAGGCTCCACCTTTTGAAGGTAACACGTGCTGATTTGGCTACAAGAGGGGCTGAGTGAAGGATTCTGAGAGAAAATGCATTAGGATGTAAAGGGGGGAAAAAACAAGGATGAAAACATTTCTGTGCTTCCCTTCTTTGCCTTTTTAGTTTATAGAGACCATTGCAGGTGAGGAAGGCGCATTAATCTATGGGCATTAACCATCACCAGAGGGTCTCTTTGTGAGTGAGCTCCACTGCCCTCAGCCTCTCAGGAGGAGAGCACTCTCCTGGCACCACAGGGAACGCCTAAATACAACAGGACAGAAGGAGCCTGAAACATTAACTCATGGCACAGAGTTTTCACATAACTCATTACAACCTCAGTACCAAAGGCTAAATCTGAGCTTTTAGCCTTAAGTATCAGAAGCAGTAATACCAAAGCAGAGGACCACGCAGCATCCTCATCCAACACTGCACACCATCAGTACCTTCCTGCCGCCACAGAGCCAGCTCCTTACTGCCATCAGCACCTTCACAAGGTGGCAATCAACCAGCAGCTACACACATAATGCTAACAAGCAAAAAAATCATCCTCTGCAAGTTTAAAAATAATTATTATTTTTTAAAAAAAGTAAAAACACTGAGACCAAAAGCAAACCTGCACACTCTGAGTTACAGAAACAACAGCTAGCCTCTCAGACCCGGCTCTGGCCACTCCCCACGCCTGCCGGTCAGCAAGAGCACACGGCGAGGCGATCCGGGCCACCGAGGAGCACAGCATCCGCCCCAGAGTCCTCGGCCGGGTGAGGCACTGCCACGCGCCGCCATGCATCCCGCCCAGCCCCACGGCGCCGTCCCTTCCCACAAGGCCGCAGCCCACAGTGAGGTACTTACGTTCTCCATATCCGACGGGGCGCGAGGTACCCACTCCAGAGGTGATCCGAGCCAGCAGCACCCACATGCTCCCCCAGGGGAGCGGCTCAGTCTGGTGTGATTTAACTCCTGCTCCCTGGGCCAGGTGACGGTCGCAGGTGGTTGTGCCCTGCGCGGCCGTCGCCCCCCCGCTGTGGCGGCCCGCTCCATCCCACACACCTGGCAGCGGGGCCGCTTCCCGCCCAAACGGCCGCCAGCAGCGGGCTGCCCCCGCGGGTTCCTCTGGCTCGGAGCGCGGCGTTTTCCAGAACGCCGATGGGGGGCGGCAGTAAGGAGCCTTCGAGGGGAGATGGCCCGTCCTGTCAGCCAGCGTGTCCCCATGGAACCTGTCTCGGTATGTGAACTTAGAACAACGTAAAACTTGGGCGAGTGAAGAGAGCAAACCATTCCCTCCTTTTCTTTCGGAGGCTTCCGCAGCTCTGAGGGCTCTCCATGTGGTGAGGAACTGAAGGGAGAATCCTTGGCCCTTTCTGTTCATCTTCCTAAGACACCTTCTGCTTGTGTAGAAACGTGTCCAAGGTATGGATCACATGGATCACTGTAGGCATGAAAAAGGCTACTATAGCCTCATTCTGTTCTGTACAAATTGCGTCTTCCCATAGGGGAAGAACTCCTTGCAAATGTAACTAATGGCTTTTCTATAACAGTAGAAGCTCTAGCTCAGGAAGGTCAGTTTACATAGACAAAGTTACGCCTTTACAATTTAAGTGTACTTAAAAAGTATCACCGTATATTATTTCATGTAGCAACAGACACATATAACTGTATACTCATACACTGTGTAAAACTGGAACCCGTTAATCACTTTATGTCTTTTGCAGTGTCATTGGGTCTTAGTGAACCTGGTGACTAGACACGCCAATACAAGTAGTTAATCACAGGAGAAAGTATTTGCATATTCAACCTACTAATGAGGCAAAAACGTGATTTAAAGCGTATTATGGCAGACAAATTGAGGAGGCAGTATTGTTTAGTATCAGGTTTGGAATCTGTTGGTTTTTTTTTTTTAATCAAAAAAGATATATAAAATACCCACACTGAAATTCTTGAATTCCACATGTTGTTCCAGCTTCAGAAAACAAGCAGTTTGGGGGGAAAAAGTCATATTGATTTAATCTTGCAAGTGAAGTTACTACTACTCTTTATTAATATTTAGTATTGTGATAGAAATGTGGGAATTGCACAACAGAAAAGATTTTCTTAATATTAATCTTTTATAAGTGTTTATCCCACAGTCACTGAAATAGCAAAGTTTAGTAAGCCCTGATGTTCTCTGAGTAAATTGGTCCTTTCAAAAGGCATGTGAATGATAGAGATATTATGGTCAACTCATTCTAGTCTAAATGAAACATACAAGTCTTCTGTTTTATCTTATAATCATCATGAAACTAATAGTCCAGTGAGCCCTAGAAATTAGCTTTATACTTGAAATAAGTGTGTATGGTTTTTGATCCATTTAGTGAAAGGGCTGGAATGTGAATTAGTGTTTCCTTCAAGGTATGGTGTTGTGTTAAACCATGGAATAAAGAGCTAGCCACCGGAACAGTGAGACCAGCTGCACATACTCCTTTAAAAGTAAAACAAAACGGGATCTTCGAGATGCTTACTTGCAGTTTTTGCCCATTTTTTTTTTTAATTTGTTGAATACTGGTTTCTGCTACTTTGATATAAACATAAATATTTGGGAATGCAAATATATAATGAGCACTTCTGTTTACTTCAAAACACACATTTATTAAAGTGGAGAGGTGTGTGCTAGCAAGCACAGTTTGCTCACCAGAGAGCTTGGAGTGCAGTCAGAGTTGTAAACCCCAAGTCTGTTCTTTCTACTTTTCAAAGGATGCATGAGCAATAAGAGACAGAGTGAAGGACAGGCAAATAGATCTGCTCCCACAAACTAGGCTAGCTGGCAGAAAGTAACAGAGAAGGTTCAGAGTTCCAGGCAATTTTTGGAAACTGTGCTTTTAAAGGCTGTCAGAGAAGTTGTCTTGTCTTCTGTGTTCCTATTGCTCACTGTTGACCATTCAGAGGAGGAATGCCCAAGAAATGGGGACACTGACATATCTTCAGTACCCTATGTAGGGCAGCTGGAAAGAAAGGCAAATATTTCTTGCTCAAAGGAGTTCAGACTAGGCTACTGAGCAGGGAGAACAAAGCTGATGGAGGGATTTTTCCTAAGAAAAATTGTAAGTTGTGTTCCTGAAAGATTGGTTCCTAGCTATTGTTCTTGTCCTACACCATTCACTGCTGACCATGATGAGTTCTGAGAATGTACAGAAGAAGAACAATCAGAAGGAGCAGCAATATCATGAGAGTTATTCTTTTATGCCACATTACATGTGAGATTACTCCTTCAGTAAGAATAATACTGATATAGATGATTTCATCTCAAATTTTTCTAAGAAGAGGCATCAACTCGCCCATTCTGTATAAGAAAGTCCCTGTGGGCAACACTTACAGCTGGATGACATGACAGATTCCTACATCAGCAGGCTTTCAAATAGTCGTCTAATAGTCGTCATTGCTTTTTCTATTTGGCAGAGGAAGAAATGTGAGGTACCACACATCTGTGAGGCTCTATCAGGTATCATTTGGAACACTTTTTAAAATCACGTAGAAATTTGTATTAAACAACAGGAAATAGAAACTCAAATATTTTTTTAAATCTTCTTGCTCTTTGAATTTAAATTATGATTAATACATCTTTTATGTGAAAATGCATGGACTTACAAAACTTAAGTCTTCATTAGTGCATATAATCTAACTTACAATCTAACAAGAAATCATTACGTTTTATTCTCACTTTTGTTGTTCATTCATTAACTCACTGTCATTGTAGACCCCAGAATGCAAGGAGACATCAGATTATCTTTTGTCTCCATTCACCCTCTAGTTATTTTCTGTCCTGAAGCTCTGACAACTCTGCTTAGTCATACCCACTCAAATGCTATTATAGACTACAGAGGCAACATTTACCCAAACTTTGTTTAGAACTACATTAAAAGAAAATATTTGTTCTTACCAGGGTACAGGTACTCTGTAATGAGTCAGCCTTGTCACATAGTAATAATTACTGTATTTTAACTACATAATAAACAGTCTTGATAGCATTCGATAAACAAACCTGGTAAGTTTAAATCCTTGTAAAATGCATCTGAGAGTAATCACTGTTCTAACCACTAGGAAAAAAAATATCATGTGATGCATGCCAGCTGCACATTTTTGTTAAGTCACTGTAATCATAAAGATTCTTGCATGAAACTTTGGTAGAGGAATATTTAAGATTTTTTTATATATAAATCAGCAAATAAAGTCAATAGAATGAACAAGTGTCTTAAAATCATAGAATCTCAGAATCATAAAATGGCTTGGGTTGGAAGAGACCGTAAAGATCATTTAGTTTCAATCCCTGTGCAATGGACATGGTTACATGGTTTCCCCTCACCAGCTCAGGCTGCCAAGGGCCCCATCCAACCTGGCCTTGAATGCCTGCAGGGATGGGGCATCCACAACTTCTCTGGGCAGCCTATATCAGGGCCTCACTGCCCTCTGAGTAAAGAATTTCCTGCTAACTTCTAATCTCAATCTCTGCTCTTTAGTTTAAAACCATTCCTCCTACTCCTATCAATATCAGACCATGGAAAAAGTCAGTCTCTATCTTTTTTATAAGGTCCCTTTAAATACTGAAAAGCTGCAATGAGGTGTCCCTTAAGCAGAACATTTAGCTAATGCCAAGGTGACCTCATACAATTTTGCATTTCTGGCATTTTGGCTCACTGCAGCTAGCAGATAAGATGGATGTGTGACCAACTGTAAAGAAATAAACAGTCTAAGCATATAGCTGTAAGTGATACTGTGCTGTTTAACTTCTGGTTCATCTTGTTTCCTTTCATACCTTCACTGTAGAGTGAATGTGTGAACTTATGTTGTAATTCATCTGAACAGTGAGTTAGTAATGCCATTCCAGCTACAGCTTCTTTTGTTGTAAGCCAGCAGAGGGATTCTACAGTCTATGGGACTGCAACTACAAGTGGCAGTGGTGAAATTGGGAACCCTATGACATAACGAATTGTTGGTTTGTTATTCTGTAGCTGGCAGTAGCATTGCTACTTTGTACATTGGTCCTTATAGAAGATGGAAAAAAGGTGGTGTGACAAAGAAAGTATTAATGGATGCTATCTTTCATTAAGGTGTATAAACATACGCATATTCTTTTCAAGGTTATTGTCTTTGAGGGATAATGTCAAGCTCTATCAATCCAGAGAATGTGGCAAGAAGCATTTCACATGTCTGCTGCTGGGCCTATTCCAGGTCTATGGCTCTTTTCCTTTCCAGTGACAATGTCTGTAACTAAATTAGCAAGAAAAGAGCAGTTCAGAATTTTGCTTTCTTTGGGCTTCACAAATTATGAATGAGATTCCTTGTGCGCTCCTCTACATCCATGCAGAGAAATTCTAGGCAGTGAGAGGACTCCCTCAAAGCCAACCAGTGGTCACTGCAATTCCAGTGTTTAGAAAGAAGAACGTTTGAGCCACTATGACATAGTGATTCAGGTAACGTACACTGAGGCAAACAAAGACTCTTCTGGCTCTATTACAGCTATGCAAGCTGTGTATGTCAAGCTCTCACAAATTATATGCTCTTCTGTATCATTATTTTCTTTAACTTTGAACTTAATGTAATAAAGGTTTTAGCACATGGAGTTACAGACTAGTTAGGTTAATTTCATTTGTAGGGAAGATGTTAGAAAGAATTTTAACAGATTAGGAGAAGGAGTATCTAGTAAAAGCATCCTTCAGTTTGATTAGTTGTACACACATGGTTTAGGAAAAAAGAAGGCATGCTTCACTAGTCCTCTGAAGCTCTTTGAAGATAACACAGCCAAGATAGGGCATAGAGTGGACATTACATTTTTAGATTTTCAGGAGTAATTTGACAATGCTTTACCTCAGAGATTAATGCTTAAAGAGAGGGGAGTGAAGGGGCAGGAGAAAAGTTTGCTCATTAAATTGAAAAGTAGTTCTAAGCAAGAATGATTAGGAGCTGAAATATCATTTTTATGGACTAGGAGAAACAGAATTTCTAAGGCTGCAGCACTTTTGTGTACCAGGATGACTTGTTTACATAAGTGGTTTATATAAACCTACTCTTTTGAGACAATAACAGGCTCATTATCATTCATTTACAGTACTAAGAAGTCCTGACAGGATTTGTATCTCAGTGTGCAAAGTACTTTGTATGTTAAGAGACTATCCGTGCAGCCAAGTAGACAATGTAGAATGCAAGTAGATGGGAAGTATTCTTTTTCCTGATTATGTGGAGGAGGTTCTGAGGTCTGGGCAATCTGAGCAACAGAGTAAAATCAGTAGATTGGGTGAATGAACACATTTGCTTAGTCATAAGACCAGCTTTCTGTATTAGAGATGATACTTCACAGGAAACACTAAATTGCAAACAATGAAATCGTGTACTGTAAAGCAAATATTGCCGACAAATTTGGCATGTATTTCCAAGTAAATCCACATTCTAACCAAAAGAGAGATGTAAAGTTTATTGTACAAGTCCATATTGCAGCATAAATTTGATATGCAGTTGTAAGAAATGACTTAGAATATGTTTAGAAAAGATAGCACTCCATGATATAAAAAGACCTAGCAAAAAATGGTGCAACATTCCTAATTGAAACTTGCTTGGTTCAAATACGATTTTCTAAGCTACAACCACATCTGAAGTGTTTCTAAATGACCATGAAAGAACCAAGTGGCAAAGAGTGCTTTTTTTGGACCTATAACATACAGATAACAGTGCAGCAGTGATAAATTGAGTGTGAGAACCACTATGTGTACAACCTGGGTTTGAAATACTAAACTTTGCAAGATGTGAGCATGACCACACACATCAAAAGGATGTTCCAAGATGCTGGCTGACTCATTCTGTATGTCCAGCATACTAAGTTTAAAATCATAAGTGGTAGGTAAAATTTTCCAAGGCATTGCCTATACCTGTTAAAAAAAATAATGAAAAGAAATAAAAAGATTACTTTTAGACTAAAGATCTATTTTACATTCCTACGTGCCTTTTACTTTATAGAAGCTTTCCTATCCTTCTGCTTTGTTTTTGAGTGCCTAAGAGTCCCACCCGACTACACTTCTAATACGGGATCTGAAATGACTCCTGCAGGGGAGACTTCCTAAGATTTCTGCATAGATAATCCTAGTTTACTGTGCTGTGAAATGAATTAGATTTGGTGCCATCATGGTAAAAATAGTACCTCTCTCTTCAAATTTTGCTTCTCTTCCCCACACTTCACTGAGTGATTTTGGAACTTTTCAGTGTTCCTCTCTGCCTGATTGTAGTCTGCTTACTTTGTGCATGTAGACACATAACTGGCACGTAGATGTGGGAAAAAATACCTGTGAGGGTGTTGAACTTGTAGTACTTGAAACTGTGTGATTTAACTGTACATGTTCTCACATCTTGGTAAACATAGTGTAATTTTAGGTAGCTTACTGCTCAATGAAAAGGAGATAAGAAACCCCATACCCAGCACAAGAGAACAGTGTACATATGAATAGTTAACATGGATTACTTTACACACTGTAAGTTCGTACCTTTCCTTACCTCACAGTTAGTGCCTGGAAATAAATTGTTCTCGTTGCTATGTCTAATGTGTTGAATGACTGAGTGACTGCAGGAACTAATCCACTCATTACCTAAAAGAACTCTTCTTTAGCTTGAGTTGTGCAGGATAGAGATTTTGATCTTGAAGACAACAGCTCTAATCCTAGCTCTTCACCAGTGTGATTAATGTAATTATTTGTGAGACCATCGCTTTCTTCCTGCAAGATGACTGTAGTAGGGTCTTTTATAATGTGACTCTGATATAGACATTAGCCATACTTAGGTTTGAAGTGCCACACCTCTTGTATGGTATAAATAGGTATCTAAGTTAGAAAAGCTGCTCAGTGTGCTGTTATTGCTTGTGTTATGTCCTAAAGGAACATGAGTCAATCAATAATTAAGCCAAAAAGTATTGCCTGTTGACATGGCAACATGTTCACAGATGTAACGTGAACTTAATGTCCTTTCATGTCTCCTGTGCAAGTAAATGTCTCCGAAGCTCAGTAACAAAGAAAATTAGCTGGCGTTGCCAGGGAAAGATGGAGAAAACATAAAAAATAAATCACATCTTTTATAAAAATTGATTATTTTGAACCTTTTCTCTCTCAAATCTCCTGTGTAGATGCTCTGTCTCTGATTATTATATTTTTTAGTACAAGGACCTTCCCTAATCAGAAAATCCCCGATCGCTTATTGCCAAGCCTTTTTCAGAAGCGTGAAACAAACTTCCTTATGGATCGTTTTCATGATTGCCTCTTTCCCATGTACTTCACCCCACCCACATTTTTTAATGGAGCTGGCTTTTTGAGATTGCTGCTTCCTTAGGCAAGACTGTCCAGCTCCAAGAATAACATTATTTGCTGCATTACAGATTAGGGGTTGGCATGGAGGTCCAAATGTGAAGTTGTCATCATCAGTTGGTGCCTGTTGTTCTGGAGATGAAGAAGCAAAGTTTGCATGACATCAACATCCGTACGCTGGGATCAGTTATACTGGCCGCTTCTGCAGCTTCTCTGCACGTGCTCCCACTCTCACATTCTCTCTGTTTGCCAGTTACCCTATTCTCCTCTTGGCTAGCATGTGTTTCTTCCAGGCTTTCTGCAGCAGATGTTAATAGGCCTCGCCAACAGCCAACATGTTTTGTTTGCCACATGTGTTGCTACCTGTGTCACAATGGGTGAGGTTCTTTTTTCTTTTTTTCCAGGGCATCTTTTTATTTCTGCCTCAGTCGGTCTCTTGATCTTTCACACATTAAAAGTTTACTACACATTTTTTCCTTTGGGAGCTTGGTGTCCTCAGTGCAGAGGACATGTCCAGTCCAGCAAACTGCACTTTTATAAGATTGCTTCAACAATGTTTGTGCAACCACTTTGCAGAACTTTGTTATTCATGATTTTATCTTGCCACTTGATATGCATAATAGCTTGAAGGTGCCGTTGATTAAATTTTTCCAATGCTTTGATGTACCAGTACCAGCATTTCCATGTTTCTCAGCTCTAGAGTAAGGCAAAAAGTGGTACGCTATTGAAAAGTCATGGACTGATCTTATGTCTAATAGTTTGGTATTTCCAGATTTATTGGATTAAATTCTCTCTCTCAGCTCATCTAAATGTACAATAATTAACTGAGGTACGAAAGCCAGTTATTTTGAAGTTAGGGAAAAAAAATAGATACAGAATTTAAACTTGTCAGAATTCATGTAAAATTTTTGATAGATTAAATCTTATAAAAGGACAAATCTCAGCTACAGGCTGTTGCTCAGCTGGGCAGTCTGAATGCTTAGTGGGCAATATACCCTTCAGCTCGTATTAACCCTAACCTTCCAGACATAAGGTATGTGGAAAACTAATAAACAAGCTCAGTGATAAAGAGACAGACAAGACTGCTGAAAGAGCAGGATGACCTCACTCTTCTTTTCTCCTCTGCCTTTTATATATGTTTTCTTCAATGTCCTGTGCAATTTCACATCTGTGGGCAGATGAACTTTGTTGTTTTTTGTTCTGTTTTAGAGAAAGAAATCTCTTCTGCTTGTACCACTCGTCAAGTCAACTTCAGCAACAAAACTACTCCAGCAATATAATTTGGTAAGGTCTGGAGCAATTCAAGAAAACTTGAGGTCCTTAACAGCATTCTTTGCGATTTGTGTCTGAGCCAAATGTGCAGCTGAATGACCTGTCTCCTGTGCCCTTAATAAATAAATTGCTCACTGGTTGTGTTGCTTACAAACTGACAGCCTTCAGGCAATGCTCACTTGTCCTTTGTTTGAAAGGCAGTTCCTCGGAGCTGGAGAAAGGGCCAAAATCTCCATTTTAAGTAACTGAAATGACAGCTATCTTTGTTATTTTTATTTACTGAAAAATAATATTGTCATGCCTTAGCTTTTTACTCAGAATTCTTCTATGAATTTTTAACACAAGAATCAGTTCATAAGCTTTACAGTGCATATAATTTACAAACAGAAGCTAGGCATTCAGTGGAATATCTGCAGGCACATTCTAATTATACCTGAACAATAGTCAAGAGGGAAGGGAATGATGGCAGCACCATTAGGAAATGAGAGGTACGACTGCTATCTATGCAAGACTTAACTTGATGGGATCTCAGCTATTCTCATGGCAATTCAAAACACTGAAATTATACTGAATTAGTACTGAGTGTTCAATTGCGATAACTTTAGTTTTTCTTTTTTTTTTTTTTTCTTTTTTTCGTAGGAGATTTTACTTTTAAAGTATGACACTGACAT
>PPHD01005100.1:0-27090 GCA_002909625.1 Bambusicola thoracicus | reverse complement strand
GTTTCAAGTGCTCAAGCGTAGTGTGTACAACACAATTGATTTTTCTTTTAGAAACAGAATATTACAGAGAACAACTTTCACACTGTGACCAGGGCTGCACTGCTGGCCTATCATCATGCTAAGGTCTACTCCTGCTTTCAGGAAATAAAAATTATACATAAACACACACACATGTTGTGAGACTCATCAAAAAGAAAATACTCTGAGAATTTTATTACTGAAGAATAAAAGAAAGAAGAAAATACAATTAGGGTTTGTCAAACTATTTCCTCCTATGTTCTCCTTCCTCCCCCTCCCCCCTCCCCTTACTCCACTGTATACTACACTCACATCGCATAAATTGATAATTAAAAGTTGAAGAAGCAGAAAAACAGAGGATACTAACTAGTGATTGGATGGAATAAAGAACTTTGAAAATAACATATACCTGAATAAATAGAGTAGGAATCTGTACCTGTACCAAAAAAATAGTGATACTACCCTCTTATACAGAAGATAGACATGAGACCTTCCAGATTAAACAAAAGCAATAATAAAAAACAGAACCTCATATGTAGCTGCAAAATTATCTTTGCATTCAAGTATTTCATTTTTAAACACTTCCCATTTTGATCTACAAAAAACATTTAATGCCCTTGTTACAAAAATTTGTTAAAATAGAAGTTTGCTAATACTTAACTTTTCCCATCTTTTCTCCTATCTAAAGGATTTTTAATGCTATTATTTAACAGACATTCAGTGCAATTTTGTATTTAAATTTTAAGGGCTGTATTTAAGTACCCCAGGCTCACACAATAATTGTAGTCCTTCATGGCATTTAGATTTAAGCATCTCTGCAGATTTTTAGAGGTTATTCCTCTAAGAGAAAATACACTGTTAGGTACAAAAAGCAGGTCAAGGGTCTATCTTGAATATGAATATACAATGCAGCAGGAATGCTATTGCAGACCTGCTTATAGAAGACGAGTTAATTACATGAGTTTAACTGCAAAGAAAAAGATGAGGAAAACCTTCAAATACTGATCTACCAAGTTTACTACTGTCAGCACAGTTTTAAAATAGTCCCATAAAGGAAGTTTTTCAGTTGAAAAGTACAATCTGTCTGACTTAAAAGTATGGCACTGAATGAAAATTTGTTAGTGCCATGAAAGGAGAGTGTGGGAATTGAAAGCCATTCATCATTGTAAAGCTTCACCACAGACTAAACAGAGATAAAAGATTTTGTACAGGCCATCATTTTCAGTGTGCCAGCCTTTTGTTAACTTGTCACACTGGAACATGCAAAATGATTATATGTCAAATTATTACTACCAGGAAAAAAAAAAAAAAGATCTCTCCCAAATTATTTCTACTGTAGAATAAAACTATTCTGCAATTAACCCTTGAGGATATTGGTACCCAAATGTTTGCGTTCATTCACAGGGTTCCCTTCAAGGGAAAGAAGTTGAAAGGCTGAGGTAGTTGTGCATTACGTGTCAGGTACCAGTGCTCAAGCTATCACAGAACCTTTCTATTGCTACATGTGGAAACATTCGTCATTGCTGAACACCTATCATATGAAAAATGGAATTATATTAATCATAAGTCTCTTCTTGTTGCTGGCAAGAGTTTGAAATATACCACACAAAGAAGTCTCCCAGGAATTTCAATGTGACATGATGTGAATTAACATCCAATTATTCACTGTGCTTTATATCAGCTAGTAAAAGGGAAAAAAAAAAAGTTTAAGGCATAATAATTACTTATTGCATTTAAAAGTTCAATGTGTATTTCTGGTGACATTAGGACTGCTCCTAAAAATCTCTATATCACTTTATTTAAATTAAGATTTACAGAGATAACTGGGTTTGTTTGTTTTGTTTTGTTTGTTTTTAGTTAGGTTACAACTTTCTTGTCATCATTTCTTCTGTTTTCTCATGCTTTACTGTTTGATAAATAGAGTAGAAATACTAAATGACAAAAAAAAAAAAAGAAAAAGAATGCTGCGGCTTCAATATTAAGCCTTTCTTAAACATCACATTGAAAGACCATTTAACAAGCGTCTATGATTTGCTGAATAAGTCAAGATAGGTTACTAATTAATTCTAGTTATCTAGGAAAAGACAGAGAGTAGAATTGAAGAGCATTTACTTAGAATCAATTCCAGAAGTCTAATCTGTTTATTTCTTTGTTCTTATTAAGTAGAATAGATATTTCATACAACTCATGCACATCCTTCCTCTTTGAAATTAATCATGAAATGATTTTCCTCAAAATTAACAGCTTCTATTTCATCTACAGTTGATGATGAGTCAGGATACTAACGAAATTTATTATTTATTCCATAACCTAAAGTGTGTGTACACAAGTCTTAGTATTATGTAGCATAACCACACTGCATCATGTTTTATTAAAACAGAAGTAGACATCTAGAATTTCTTCTTCCCTTAAGAACACAATATAAAATATTTTTAAATCTCTTTGCCTGTTTATGTTTAAAACAGAATGCAACTATCTACAGCAAAATGGTTTTTCAATGAAGACCTGAATCTTCCAACCCATTACTTGGTATTACTTGAAACTAACTTCTCTTTTCACTCTCCCAAATTAAGTATTTTAAACTGTAAAGCAGCTTAATTGTTCTGCTGTTATTTACAGAGTGGTGATATAGTTTGGTAAGTCGACAGAAACAAACTAAGTCTTTCAGTTGGAGACTTTCTTTTCTCTATTTCTTTTCTTTTTTTTAAGTTTGACACCAGCAATTCAACTATCCCAGTCCCAGAAGCAGCAGAACAAATACAGCTTATTATGAAAATTCAGAAATCCAGAAATATGATCTACTTGAGACAAAGCTCATCGAGTGAAGGAAAAGCTTGTCGTAAATTATGCTTTCTTAATATAAAAGTATGCTGTTACTTTCTTATATTTTCTGTACTTAGCAACGTTATTTTGACATAGACATAAGGTAATATTACAAGAAGAAGAAAAAACATAGTTTCCTTCATTGTTTTTCCAAATTTTAGGTGAGGGAAAAAAAAATCCAGGCTGTCTGGTGTATTTGATTATCTCATACAATAACAAAGTCATAGATACTTCTGCCTAAGTTGTTTTTATTCCTTTAGAGAACAGGACTTAAGGGCCCAATTAACCTAAAAATGTCATCAGTTAACTGTGTGCCTCAAGTTGACTATCTATACATAACAAAAGAATATATAGACATTCAATTCCATTGATTTCTTCAAAAACAAATTAACACAATCGTTATCTCCTGATTCAAAGCAGGTTCATTTAATTAGGACATACTTAAATCCTGCAAATCTATAGAAATTTACGAACTGTTCTGCTGCAGTTCTTCTCTTTCTTTCTCTTTACTTTTCACAATGTTCCCTACTCATTTTTTCCCCAAAGAAATATGTTAACTTTACAGGCACAATATTGACCAATAATACCCTAAGTAACTAAAAAGCACCTTATGGCTTTAGTCTTTCTTCACTTGCATCCGATAGCTGCAAATCATTATATAACAATATCTAAGAAAACATGACTCTTCTATTCAGAAAATACTTAGGAAAGAAATGTGTACTTCATATGATCATTTATATAAAAAGAAAATGCACATAAATCATTCAATTAGACATTTATTTCCTGCCGAAGTGGTCTTGACTTCTCAACATAATACAATAGTGGTTATAGAAAATTTATTTTTAGCCCTCATGTTAGGTCTTTAAATTTGATTTTTTAACAACTATGGTACTTTTGATTGCAGACTAACTTATACAGCTCTATAAAAGGAAGGTATCATTTTTGCACTAACCAATGGCTAACACAGAGAAGTAGAATTCACATCAGTGATTTTTTTTTCCTTATGCCAATGATTAAATCAAAAAGGCTGACTTTTCCTCTAACAAATCCTTCATTTATTAATGGATTTAGCTAGTGCCAAGGTAACTTGAATTTTAGATGTATTCTATACCACAGGGATCGAGTCACGTTGAATGCTTTACAAACCTGGGACAATTTGCATTAAAAGGTACTAGTCAATATTTTGACCCAGAAATGCAGAAAAATAATCCTGTCGTACCTAGCACTGTAGCAGTAAACATTTACATACACCACTGACACTTTCTAATAGAACTGCTACAAAAATTGCATAGTTTTATGTCTGATATGTATGTAGTAGTACCTTTTATTCCAGAGAACCCTACTGTCTTTATAAGCTGGGATCAATTCATCCTGCACTGAATGAAAGCAATCTTGTTAACAACAGAACATTGTGTAAAACTTGAAAATTGCTAAGTGTAATTCTGCTCCAAGAGTGGGTGAAAAGAGTCCACATGACAAACAATGCTCACTGAGCATAGGAATCAGAGCAGTGGTGTGGAATTATTTTACAACCACTGGTTCATCCCAGCAAAGAATAGGTATTTAGCTCCCTCTTTAATAGAAACTAGATGGAGCTCCTGGGTATAATTTCACAAGAAAACAGAGTTCTGTTAGAGATAACAAAGCTTTACCATCTAGGTTGTCATCAAGAACACAGATACTGAATCATCAGACACTGCTAATAACATAATGATATCCCCAATCCCTGTTTATGCTCTCCTTCAGTATTTGAGTATAATTCATACATTAGAATAAATCATTATCTTACCCTCTGGCACTTCAACTCTAACACTTTCTCTTGTATCTATTTGAACTCATATAGTGAAATAGCAGCAATTTGTGCCCTTTCTACAAGTAAGCAAAAACAAACATATATATTTTAATTTACTCTGAAGACAATTTTCACTGTAACTAACTTTACAACAGTAATTCATTTAAAAATCTCTCAAAAAAAAAAGTCATTTATGTTACAATGTATTTGTGAATTTATTCTCAAGCTGCAGAAACTCAAACTTTTTTTCTTATAACAAGTAGTAAATGCACTGCAAAACTACAGGAAAGTTAATTGGCTTTAGTCAACCATGTTGTGTTACTACTAATGTAAGCACTTGCTCTCAATTCACCTGCCCACCTCATTCCCATGACATGTGCCAGGAAATTTAAGAGAGAGTTTGTTTGAAATGTCTCCTTTTAAAACATAACACCCATCTGAAACAGGAATTGTGGAAGTTTACTACTATGTAGGGCAACTTCCTCTACTGCCTAGGTAACTGCGCCTAGAGCTTTACTCTGCTGCTTCTCATCAACACTTGGGCTAACAGCAGGCTGAAGGAGTGAACAGACTCCTCTTTTCATGTATTTAAAAGAGAAATAATATATGTATATTTTGATAGGAGATTCCTCCACGTATTAAGGAAGCATTAAATACATTCTACCTTTGCAAATGTAAAGTTACTAGAACAACCTCAAAGAAGTAATTGTGGGTTGTGCTCAAAACTTCAGTCTTTTAGTTTTTAGACTTAAAATCCTAGCTACAATTAAATGAATTGCATAGGGATTTTAAGTCATCTTTCTTTTCAGTGATTAAAATACATCAGCACAGAATACTTTAACTAAGATGGGATTTTTCACTAGTATCCTCCCCTCCCCCCCTTTCTTTTTTTTTTTGAACTTATCAGCAAGAATTAGAGTAAAGGAAAAATCTGCCTCCAAAAGTAAACCACTGTAACCATAAATAAGAGCTTCCCATTAGCATTAAACTTTATTCCAACTATTGTAATTCCACAGAATGAGTGTCTCGATTAAAAGCTTCATCCACACAGTACATTTCTCCAGAGCAGTTAGATTAATATACAGGTAGCACAAACAATATTTAAAGTTTGGCGTTTTTATGGTACACCTCATTACCATTACATTCTGTTGCACTCTAGATGACCAACAAATAGTTTAGCAACAGTTTGGCAGCATTATCAACTCTGAAGTTAATCAGAAAGATTAGAAATTAAATTTCTACCGTCCAGCAATGGGAAGTACAGAATAAAGTCTGGAAATTGTACAAGTTTCCTAGCCCTGCACTTAAGTTTTTATCTCTAAATTAGTTTTGAAATGTATATTTTAAATGTATATTTTCCACTCCTTCAAGGAAAGACAGCTATCTAAGAATGTGTTAGCTTTGATCTAAACTGAAAATCTGAAGTTTAAAGTTTTTATTTTTTCTGACAGGCCATAAACTCTACTGGTTTTTTTGTTTGTTTTGTTTAATTCAAGTTTACAAACTACAAAAAAATCAGCCAAACAAAGCTGACTGAAAGAGGTTCTATTCCAATGGGACACATTATGCAAAGCTTTTATTGTTCTGCTGAGGCTTTCTTGTGATCTGTTATTTTCTTTGGTATTTGATGTTCTATGAGCTAATTCCATCAGCTATCTGCTAAACAGATAATCAGGGGAGAAGTTTCACAAAATGAGGTCTTGAGCAGCTTTGCTAGTTTAAGAAATTGTCTTTCCTCGTCTGCAGTTACAGATTTGGCAGCTCTGTCACTCCGCATCTTGTACCAATACAACCGCTTGCAAGGCTGAATTGAGAATCAAATCAGAAGTCTGAGGGTTTTTAGTTTTGTTTTGTTTGTTGTTTGTTTTGTTTGTTTGTTTGAAGGCAGTTTTTGATCCACATGCACACAGGTATCCTGATTCAGACCCTCCCAGATCCGCACCAAACACTCATATCTGTCTGCCTGTAAAATGGTGCACTGTACAGCAGAGGCAGGAACGAACCAGGTTAGTACTGGAAATGCATAAGCCAGAACCACCACATGACTAAAAACAGCTTTCAGGCTTAGCTTCCTTTGCCAGGGCTGTCTAATGATGAACTGCTCAACAGGGAATTAAAAGGTTTTCCTGTAAATTTCTTATTTTAGAATAGAATGAAGGGAAACAATGGTCAGCATTTGGATGCTTTGCAAGCCTGCAGAAAATTACTGTTAACCACTGTCTTCTACCAGCATCAAAATTTGTCTCTAAAATGTAATGTACATAATCAGTTGTCACAAAACAATTTCCTTCCACAATAGGCAACTGTAAATTTTGCTGCCTAAAAAGGGACAGACATTTAGCACATCATTCAGCTGCTGTAAGAACACCCTTCGGAGACAAACATCAGTCACTGCACACCACAGCAAGGGTTTGGACCTGAAAATGGCAACCATGATACAAAACACGCTCAATAAATGATAAACAAAGGGTGTTAGACTGCTAATTTCAATCTGCTAGGCAGCCAGCTACAGCAAGAAACATTTTGTATCACCTGTGAGAAAGGAGAAATACTGTTTCCAACAAAATACTGTGTCCAGATCTTTCCCTAATGTCTGGGTAGATATCTGGTAACCAGGAATCAGAAACAATTTTTTAAACCAAGAGATCAAAAGACAACTGCTATTCACAGTAGCAGTCAGCCAGATCTCCAGAAAGAAACAGAAGCATGTCGGCACTGTCAACAAAGCAAATCATATTTTAAACAGAACTTTCAGCCAATTTTTTCTTCCATCTCAAAACATATTCCTGGTTGAGCATAAAAGCAATGTCAGCTAGAGTATGCTATTATTCAGAATGAGACATTTTCATTTTCAGAAGTGGGGAGAATTGAGCATCATATAATGAATCCATGGCACTGAATCGCTCTGAGAAAGTCTAGTGCCTCTTTAATGAGTTCTAAGGCTATCTCTGCCTTAACGTGTGTGAGGTGGATAGCAACCAAGTTGTATCAACTGTGATCTGTGAAGGGATATTTTAGTCCAAACTAAATTAGTGTAATGCTTGGTTGAATTTTGGTTGTATACAACAGGAAAAGTTGCAACAGCCACTATCTATTCATGCAAAGCACGAAGGCAGGTACTACAAGTGA
Source organism: Bambusicola thoracicus (assembly GCA_002909625.1). Taxonomy (NCBI): domain Eukaryota; kingdom Metazoa; phylum Chordata; class Aves; order Galliformes; family Phasianidae; genus Bambusicola; species Bambusicola thoracicus. Next base: position 19,328 of record PPHD01005100.1, on the reverse strand, counting down.
ACTGAAGAAAGCAGCAGCAACCTGAGAAGGACAGTCCAAGAAGGTTACTTGGGCTCAGCAGGAAGATGAGAATTGGTCAACATCAATAAAGAAAATGCAGTATTTAAATCACAGAACGCAGTACAGAGACAAAGAGAAGAAATTTTCTTACTGAAATATTTTCCTACTGAAATCGCTCACGTGGGTGGGAAAAGAGGGGGGAGCACCGTGTTCACTTTCCCCAAAAATCATCCAAGAAGAAGATAAACTCAACTGTCTCCAAAACCAGATTTTGAGATTAGGGATGGAATGGCAAAAACTGAAGGATAAGCAAAAAGCTGTCCCAAAGGCTGGGAAGGGGAAGCAAGAAGTGGTCCAACTCCTCTCACGTCACTTTGACTCCTGGATGTGCAAAATGAAGTAAGTTTTCTCTATTTTTTCCTGTGCAAAACCAAGTTAAAAACCAGGCTAAACACAACTTCATTTTTTCTTACAGTACCTCTTCATAGTCCCTTAGCATATTCTCCCGACAGCAGTCCAAAGCAGCTATTTTATGACACAGAAATTGTGTCCGGTAGATATTGGTAGAGTGAAAAGGTGCATGGAAAACAGCAAAGGAAAATTTACAGAAGTAGACTGATGATAGAGCCCTCAAGCAAACAGAAGTTGCTAATAAAAACCAACAACATACTAATGGTCGCACAGAGTATTTCTTGCAGTGCCACTGTGGACATACCTGACTAGAAACAAAAGTACACAGCTCAGCTGCTCCCTCATGCATTGATTACTCCATTCATATCTGCAGGCACAAAAATCTGACATAAAAGAATCCCTATTGTGGTTCTACAGGAAGAGAATAACAGCCTTTGAGGAAGCTTAGTTTTCTTTACAGGCATAGAAATAATCACTCTGTGCTTTGGAACAGGTACGTACCAATGCATGCTCTGCTTCCACTGTTGTACAGTTAGCATCTCCGTGATGCTGCAAGATCTCTTAGAGCAATATTGAATCTCACTGTTGAAGGATCCTTCTTGTCGTTAAACAACAATAAACAGTATTTCCCTGTTAATTGCACTTATAGACATGACTCAAAAGGATGTGAAAAACTGCAGACTCCAGAACAGCTCTGCAACTTACTTTTAATTATTTTTCCTCCTCTCTTAAGACAAAAATACATGCCATTATGTCTGAATCACCAGACACAAATGGTTCCTCTTACAGGAACAGTCCTTCTTACTACATACAATGAGGCAGTGTAGGGGAAATGATTACTGCCAGCATCTGGGGATGTTCAACCTCTGACCTCACAAACAATTCTGATAATCTCAAATTATGCCTGAGTCTCAATATTTCTTTTTCTTGGCCATTGCCTAAGAAGAATTTGCTTACATTTGTTTGCAATATTTACTCCCTAGATATTATCTCATAACTACATCAGGCCATGAAAAAACTTTCTGAAATCTGACAATTTTACCAATAATATTTTGTTGAAGGCTGAAGCAAAGTTTTTAATTTTTCAGTGGCAAGACCGGACAAGAAAGGACCATCTTCCTCTATTTTTTAAGAGTCCCTGAAAATGCTCACAGGCAGAACAGTAAAGGAAAGCTCTTAATAAGAAAGAAGTAGAAGAAAAATTATGAAAGTGCTGTATTCCTCAAATGGTTTGACAGCCTTGCGGAGGCACACATGTACACATACAGGAGCAACAAAGACAGATAACAGCTACTGGCAGTCTAATAACTAACACAGTTTCCAGAAGCGATAAGTGAAGCCTTTCTAAAATAAAATGGCCAGAATGTTATCTGCAAATATTCACAAAGTTTATTTTATTACTTAGGACAATGCCTACAGATTGTTGAGGAAATATACTTTGATTTTCTCTGCCAGAAATGTACATCCATTGTACATCATTCCCCACAAAAACAACGTGCTGAGTTTTTGTGCAGTTCCCTTCCTTCAAGTTTCTATTCAGTAAGCATTTAGCAATTAAAGGACAACACTTCATAGATTAACAGATTAACACTGGCAGAAAAAAAAAAACCCATAAAATTCCTGCCTCAAAACGGTTTTCAAGATTCTAATTCCCAAATGTACAAAGGCTAATATTTTCAATAATTCATTTAATATAAATTTGTATACTCCTACTCACAAGCTCTACAATTTACTAAACCTTACACTGAGTCTAAAAATCCAATTCTCTGGGCGTGTGTGGATTTACAAAACAAAACAAAAAAAAAAAAACACCATCACTTATCACACAGGCAATGATAATGATGAAATACTTACAGATTACACTAGATCTCTGTATAACAGAACTCTGCTTGTTGCAGAATATGTCTCCTCAATCACCCCTAGTTAATTAAATTGAGTCTCATTTACCAGCTTCAATCTTGTACATGAGCATGTACATCATTAGCAGTTATTAACTACAGCACAACAGATATTTATTCATTTTTTATTCTTAATTACCATACACCACAACACTTTTTCACACTAAGTAGACGGTCCACCCATCAAATCAATATCTCTCCATTATGGAGAGAAGAATGTTGTGGGGGGCCGTGACAAAGGCCTTAATGAAGTTCAGCTAGACGACGTGGCTCTTCCCTTGACCACTGACATAGTCTCACCATCATGGAAGGCCACGAGGTTGTCAGGCAGGACCTGCCCTCAATGAAGCCACGCTGGTTATCCATATGACCTCCCTCTCTTCCACATGCCATAGCTTCCAAGAGGATTTGCTCCATGATCTTCCCCATCACAGAAGTGAGGCTAACAGGCTGGAAGTCCCCTGAGTCATCTTTTCTTCATCCTTCATAAAAATGGGTGTGAAATGGCCTGTTCTCATTGAGAGTGGCTTTCCTAAATTTAGCATCCGGATTTCACTCTTTGTCTGTACCATATCCCAAAGGAGCATGAATTCTACTAATGCATAGCTACTAGCCAGGCAGCTCCCAATCTTGATGTCACCAAGTAGTTCGTTTGCACTGATGAGCGAATAGGTCCAGTACATTGGAGTACTGTAAAGATGTTTCTCCCCTATTCTGCCTTGCAGATGAACCAGGGCTGTGCAGAAATGCAAAATGTACTAGCACTGGGCAAGAGAAATAATGCTAGCTTATGTTTGGTATACTTTTCTTCTTAAAACTTGTTTTGAATTCAGCTCACCAACATCAAAATGATGTTTCTATTATCATTCCAGACTTATTTTCTGCTTAATAAGCACGTTACTTAGAAAACCTAAAGTCAGGATTACATTAGAAGGAGAAACCATGAAAATTCTAATGAAGAGGGACACAACAGAGCAGAGATACTGACAGTTTCAAACTACATAATGATTTCTGTTATTGGTTAAAATACCCATCTGAGACAAGATATTTCCACCAATGCTTGCCATTACTATTCTCAGCATCTTCCACATCTTTATTTTTCGTTATGAACATTTTGCTTTTTTTTTTCCTCTTCCCACAGTAGGCATTAACAGTGGGAGATGTTATGCTTCTATCAAGAAACAGATAGCATCAAGTATATAAACAAGTCAATTTTGTCTGTGTACTTTGAGGATGCATCAGAAATATCTATCAGAAGACCAAGAAACTTAAAGCTAGCTTTTCCAACAGCCTGGAAGGGGCCATTTAGGACCCAAGCCACCTAATGGCTGTTAGAAGCCAACCACTGCTTTTCACCTTTGTTCTAAATGTCTTTGAAAAACAATATGATTCCTCATCTTTCATTTAAAATCTATTTGTACTTTGCATTTGTTGTTGATTTTTAACTACACAGTCAGGCCCCAATTCCTCCTTAAACATTATTCATTCAAGATAGTTTTCTGTAGCAAGAGTTGTTACCCCAAAACAAATGGGGTACTATGAGGACAATAAGGTACTCTCTAACGTCTAGCTAGAAACCACAGGAAAGCTTCTCATCAAGCACTGTCAGTATATTAGATAGTGTTTACGAGACACAATGTATTCGTTTTATTTTATCATACAATAAATAAATGAAGAATACATGTTGAAATCCTTCATTAGGGAAGACAGACCTTTCTAGGATGATATGTTGATCTAATATCTTAACACCTACCAAATCTCTTACTAAGAATCTTTATTTTTTAGTAAAGTCAGACAAACCATGTTTAAGATTCTGATCGAATAGACTTACAAACTATTACATAAAACCAAGAAGTTACAAGCAGTGTAGAAACCAGTATTTAGGACAGACAGCTAAATTAAGCTACAATAAGCAGACTTAAGCATTTTTTCCCCACATTTTGTGATTTTGTTGGGTTGTTGTTTTTCTTGATTGTAATTTTTTTTTTTTATCTTCCCCCTTTACTTAAAATAATATTTTACAGAAATAGGCTGTATTATTTATATTTCAGGTTGTGGTGTATTTGTTTCTATACAAATTATTCCAAATGAGACCATATATTGTTGAGTGCAAGATAGAAAAGTCTAAACCCTGCTGTTTTACATAAAAAAATAAATTTTAATCTGAGATGTCAGTAATTTGGCCAAACCAACAATTTCTATTTATATTCAAATCTATTTTTTTCCACATATACAATTTCAGCACAATGTACATCAGTACAGGGGAGAGGATATGAAACCTTTGAGAAAGTCAGGTAATCAATAATTTAAAATACAAGTCATGCAATGTATCATAAAAAAAAAAAAAAGGGCAAGTGCTACATTTCACTTCGCATGTGTAAATGTAAGCAAAGTGATCTGTAGTATGGTGAAAAAGCTCAAAGAACATTATCCCAATATGTAAGCAAGCAATACAAACTCTTATTTAGGAACCAGTAACATTTATAGCAATTAGCTGCTTCTCTGAAAGTTTGTAGAAAATCTTCTATGCAGTTACGTCAGAGAAAATGACACTGTGCTCTATGTGCTTTCACAAATACATATGCCATATATTCTGAATGAATACAGGCTTAGACTGGCTACGTAGCTATACATCCAAGTCGCTAGAAAATTTTTCTTCCTCCCAAAAGTATGCAGTGTCTAAGTACATCTCCAAAATTGAAGGATTGTGCTATTTTGTATTAACTGCAGTGAAACTTTGTTTTTGTGGATTTTTTCTGAAAAATTCTTTCTAAAGTAGAGCTTCTATAAAACACAATTATTCTTCAACTTTGCTAGCTTTTTTTTTATAGTTAGCCATACAGTGAAGCTTATAGTACAAGTCCTACTTTAATTAGATTGATTAAAATACTGTGCTAAGACACTCATAAAAGCACACAGTGAACCGTTAACCATCAAGCTGTCAACTGAGTAATACAAAACAAAGGACTTGTGAGAGCTGAATCTGTGTGAAAGTGAACGAGTGAAGAAATTTCTCAACAATCATAGAAACAGTTTGCTCAGAGACACTGTAGACGCCCCATCTCTGGAGATGTTCAACGCAAGGCTGAATGGGGTCCTGGGCAATACAATCTAGTAAGTATCAATCCTACCCATAGCAAAGGGTTAGAACTTCAAGGTCCCTTCCAACCCAAGCCCCTTTCTGGTTCTATAACTTACAGACTACAAAACCCTGACTACTCAGAATCATCTGAAAAATTATTCGATAATAAAAATTGTTGGCCCAAGTTTCTTTTTAGTATTAAAATAAGAAAAAAGTTCCTTAGGAATAGCTAATATTCAGTTCTCAAATCGGTACACTTTTCTCCTTTTGTCACTTCTAATAACAATAGAAAGATGATAACAAGAGCACAGCATGAAAACAAATTACAGAAATGAAGTGAAAAAACAGAGATCATCTTCTATTTAATTATTTCATATTTTTTTATGAAAAGCAATCCTGAATAAAGGATATCAAGCTTAGGAAAAAAAGGACTTTAATAATACAGTCAGGAGCTGTCCTCTAACATATGGGGCATATATTATGCATGGGCAGCTGTCCCATATGAACAAGCTATCAGTTTTTCTACATTCAAAACACGTAGCTATGTGGAACAAACATAACTAATATAACATAGCTGTACACAGAGAATACACAATAACAAGTGAATGCATAAGGTCTTATTCTGAGGAAAGCCTTACCTAGGTAATCATACCAGAAGACAGTTCCTTTATTAAGGGAACAACAGCTCTACGAGAAACAGCTTTGAAAAGACTCTCTACTTGCTTTTTCTGTTTTGTCCCAATTCTTTGTCACCTGGCACTCTACTTTGCAGGGAAACCTACCTACACAATGATTTCACATCTGGTCACGCGGCCCTGAAAGCATTCAATATCAAAAGCAACTCAATTAATTTAATAAAATCATAAATATTCTTAACATTAGGTCACTGCTTCAAGCATTCTGATGGCTGGCTCTTAATCCAAAGGCTATGAAATGCAACAGGAGTTTTCAATTTCATTTTAGCATTTTGGGGATTGAAAGAGCTTTGGATTTAAAGTGCTTTCATCAGCTAGCTCTGAATGTTTCTTTACAAAACAGATGTAACACAGCATCCCTTTTCATGTTCATTGATTTAGCTTTTGTTTACCAAAAATTTCAGGTTGGATAATCGCATTCTACATTTATGGCAGGAATTCCCACTGGAAACGCAAAGTTAAAACTTTGACAAGGTTTTGTTTTCTTTCTCCAAAGAAAACAAACAAACCAAACCAAACAGATACAATATCCTCATTATCTGTGAGCTGGCAAACACTCAAGCTCAATGTTAACCCGTTTAACATTGGATCTTTTTGTATTTGATAAATTCAAGTGATTTTCTCTTAAATTTTCCTTCTATATAATGAAGAAAAATGCCTGTCAACTGTTTAAAGAAATACTACAACATATTGCATTAATTTCTGGCCTGAAAACAGAAAGATTTTTTCCTCAAGAGAAAACTGGAGACTGGTTTAATACTTCCTTCTTCCCACCCCATGTCTTTAACATTAACATTTGAGTCCAGTCTAGATGGAAAGGGACAGAACACGGTACTGAAATATGCGTCTTCCAGAAATGATGTAAATCATTTCTGATGCTCATCTTCCTCCAATTAACACAAACAATCAGCAGTATCATATTGTCTTGCAAGGAGAATCTTGTTCAAATGAAATCAAGGCCTTCATTGGTACAGAAATATCCATTATAATCTGATTAGTCATCGACACTCAAGACTTTAAATATTCAAGATGCTGTTATACTTGATACCAATATAATAAAACTTCATTACAATGAGGCCCTATGCCTCTCAATATGCATTAAATCTCCTCTTCTGATTACAAAGTCAACAATGCACTACCTATAAAGTAGCAACAAAACAATCCAGATAAGTACTATATTTTACTCATGCTGCAAAAATAAAATTTTCTAGTGTATACCATCTCCACTGTACAACCATTCTGACAGAGCAGAAGTAGTATTATGTTTTTGTTGGTTTTTTGTTCAGACCACAAACTTAGATATTTTTACAAATAATTTCTCTTTCCATTTCTTTGTTGAACAGAACAACTTTTTATAATCTGCAAGTGTCATTTCTCACTTTATCATTATTTTTTCTACATTTCGGTTCATCTAATGCCTTTTCCAAAAGGCCTGTTCCTGTTAAAGATAATAGCAAAATTCTCAATATCAGTGGAGCAAGAATCAGATCTGATGCACTGTTGAAACAGAGGAGGGAACAGGATCAATTTAATGAGGCTCTGCTTGAAAGAAAGTGAAAGAATCAGTATCTATGTCTGCGTTCCTGGAATGGAAAAATAATGTATTTCGTGTACTGGAAATGTCATTTTTCTTTAAACGCTTCAAGCTCCTCCTGTCAGAAAATTTTAGCATGTCAAACACCTTAAAATACACCCATTATTTCTAAAACAGAGTTTTAGCAGAGATAATACAGGTCTGAGAGAATTTGTTACCATGTGCAAAGAGTAAGTTAGTCCGTCTCATTAATATTACAGACAGATGTGAAACAGATCTCACACTTTACATTTCAATTCTGACACGTAAATAGTCTGTTTTCCACACTATTAGGCAGCTCAGTGGCTTTCTAATGAATGTCTAATATTTCACAGACTCAGCAAACAAACGTGATGGCATTTTGGTTGCGATCTTGGCAGGAGGGGAGCAAGGTGGGGGTGGTGCTAATTTCTATCTGTCAACCTTCATAATTCTGTTATGATTATTTGGAAGCATCCAAAGTGCTCAGAGAAAAACACCAAAACCTGAAAACCCTAACAGTATTATTTCCCAGTTAAAAATATTTGAGATTTTACATAGCATACACTAGCAAAACACCTTATAGTAGGTACTTTTCTCTTTGAGTATATTTTTCTAAGTGTTACAAGTCAACATCTCAGTAATTGCCCAACCAATAACACAAATACTATTACTTTTAAGCTCCATCTACCATGAGAGTAAGATTTATAAATGTAGGTAAAAAGTGTTTGCAAAGCATGAAATATGAGTTGTTCAGTAGCTTTATATGGACATGGATTTCACTGCAGCATCACCACAATGTTTATTAAATGACACCTTGATCACTGTCAGTAGTTGTACAATAAATGCAGCTTTAATGGAGTTACTGATTCAGATCAGTTAGGATCTCATACTTAAATTCTATTTCCTCCATCCCAAAGAGGGATTGAAATCTCCAACCATTACAAGCATCGAGCCATGAAATGTATACTCTATTTCCACCTCTAATAAAATTTCTCAGTTGTTTAGCTCAGTAATAAAATTCCTCTTAGCATCCAATTTCCAGATCAGCAGAGCGGCACTGCCCAGACTGGCAATGGGACACAATCCAGGGAAGCTGCATTTTCCACATGTACACAGCGTACAGGTTTATGATTGACAGATAGTGGCAGGGCTGTTTAGTGAAGGACAAATTATGAGCTTATAAGCTCATTCTCCTCAGGATCCTACCACCTAATTACCAGCCTCGTCATGCAGAATTTCCTCTCCTAGCTGAAAATATACGACAAAAATAATGGACTTCAGCCAAGATGGATTTCTACAGGCAAAAATAAATAGAATGGAAAGTACTATTTTCAAATGACTGAAATCTGCATACAGTGTTTGTCATTGGATGTCCCAAGCGGACAATTTACTGTAATAATATTTGAATATTAACATGTATGAATTTAAACTTCTATTATTCTTTATGAAACAACAAAGATCTAAAGCATCCCTTCAAATACCACAGCAGTTACTCCAACTAAGTAATGCGTACATAACTACACACTGTCCTATCTGTCACAAAAATATTTCTTAAGCAGGTAAGAGTTGTATTCAACTCTATTGCATCAGTGTAAATCTGAAGTCAAACCATTCATTTCAGTGAAACTTGTTCATATTTACATCTGCATAACACAAAAGATTTTGGTTGCATATGGCTTTAACTTGGTTTCAAGACTAAAGTAAGCACTAACAAATCATTGCAAACCTGTCATATCTCCCTAAGATGACAAGAATTGCAGTTTTACTGCCACTGCACTGTCATCTATTTGAGTTCTTAACCAGCTATACTTTTTCTTCGCAATTCAGCCTAATTTGGTACAGAAATGCAACTTAGAGCTCTCAGTAACTTCCTCTGGGGCATTTAAATGGAAAGTTTCATTGCACAATCACATTTATAGAACGTGTAATATATACATGTCACGCATACAAAAGAATGCATGCTTACCTTAGGAAAACAACAATCTTAACAGGGATCAATAAAAGTAATTTCAATACCAGAAGTATTTGAACAGCTGCATGTGTCTACATACATCCAAAACTACACAAAAAAGGAAGTCCCATTTTATAGCATAGAAATGCTTCTTTTCTGCAATTTATTTGCCTGAAGGTTATGGCTACAACTTTGTCAAACTGTGCAAGATGCAAATGAGGTAACTACCAAAAAAGAAGACTGCTAGTACACATCAGGTCCTTTCAGAAAGTAAGCGATGAACATTTGTCCTCATAAGGCTTTCCATGTATCACTACAAACTTTCTTTGTCACAAACTCCCAGAAGTCTATTTTACAGATAACTGAACCCATCTGGTTCACTGCTTTGAGACAGTTATGAAACAGAGAGCAGCTGTCCAGACAGTCCATCCCAGCGTCTGGGTGTTTTAGTTGTTCTTGCAGTGAAAATAAGACAGAGAGGCTCTTCTGAAACATCCAATTAAGACCAGCCATCACAGACTTATGCCTGATTTTATGACAGTCACCCACTGTAGGTAAAGTACTGTAAGCAATACTTTACAAATTTGTATACCAGTTACTTCTTCATTTAAATGCTCGATAGGAAAAAGCAAGTGAGCAGTGATGTGCGTCCATAAAGCAATGGGTAACAACTGACATCCTGTGGATGCCCTGCCCAGCACCAACTAGAGCTGTAATCAGATACAGTTATACACCCAAGCTGCAAACTGGAACTAAATATACATTCATCTTTATAACCAGCATGTAACTTGTGCCTAGGAATAGTACGGGACCCTGACAAGTCTTCACAGCAGTAATTTGTATCTTTCAAAAACCCTTCCAAGTTTGTTTTCCAGCTCTTGGGAAGGATTGACATCTGAAAACTACCACCTACTTGCTCCCACTTGGTCTACTCTGCTCCAGTTTTAGGCACCACTCCAAATTTGAAACTGCAGATCCTTATTTCATTCATGGCAGCCATTTATCACCTGATCTGAGAGCATACTATACTACAGTTCAGTAGCCTAACTTAATATCTCATCTCCTTAATAAATTAACACCCAAAGCATGCAAATATGGCTGTCGGCCTTACCCCGATAAAGCCAGAAGTATTACAGACCTGTTCCAAGGAGACTGCTACGTAAATATCATTAACTTCTCAACATTTCATAGTTAAATTTCTGTAATCAACAGCCCATATCATGTTAGAATGCATGGAAAAGAGAAGCAGCTGTGACAACTGTAGCACTGCCATATACTTTTCAAAAACACTTCTTATACTTTTTAAAAGCTTAAAAAAAAAAACCTAAGATGACAAAAATAAAATTTCGTGTGAAAGATGCAAAGTTTGAATCATAATTAATAGCTATAAAGTAAAAGCACAAATAACGATGATAAGGGCAGAGAAGCCGTCTTATTTCTCTGCCTACTCAGCTTTGTAGAACAGTCAGTATTTTCTTATATAGATTAAGATTAAAAACAATCTTATTTGACAGAATGAGGATTTGGGGACTTGAAAAACAAATACACGCAAAATAAAAATAAAATCCCCGATCTCTAGAAAAAAAACATGAAGTCCATTTAGACACCAAACGTGACAAATATTGACAGGAGGACACCTTAAAGTTCAAAGCCTGCTAGCAGTCCAGCTGGGGCTCAGCTGAGCCTTTGAATTCGAAGATGATCCTTCTTAAGGCTCAGTGCACTCTGCATACACATGCAAGCACACAGCTCCCGAAAACTCAAACATACCCCAGGTTTTGGAAGCTGGTAAGGCAATGAAAGCAGAAGAAAGAGGGCAAGCGAGCACACCACTTATGTCTACGAGAATTTGATATTCACTTTTTTAAAGTTACGGACCTGAATACATAGGAATCGTTACTACTTGCTTTAAAACACCCGCCTGCAAGATGGAAGGTTTGTAGGGCATCACTACTTCTCTCGCCCCCAGACGGCACCCAGGTGAAAGCAATAACGGCAGCCCACCAACACGAGTCAGCCATTTTAACTCTACCTCCACAGTCCATTTTAAAGGGAAAAAAAAAGCAGTAAATAAGGTATTTTCGCAGTACAGTCCTACTTTGCCTTTTAAAAACAAGCAGACGAGGAATGCAAATTCGATTCCCTAAGCTAGCATGATAAAGAGAAGATAAATAATCAAGAGAGGTCTGATTTCAGAAGACGGCAACCTCGTGCTGCGTTTGTACCCTCCTCCCCTCCGCGTGGAGAAGAGCCGCATCCCTCGGCAGAAGCGGGGAGCTCCGAGCCCTGTGGGGCACCACACGTCGCTGGATGCCCGCTATCTCTTTTCTTTTGAGGGAAGGAGAGCTAAACTCACCGTGCCGGCAACGGGATGGGTGAAATTAGCGTTGATGTTACCGCTCCTGTGGTACCGGGTTAAACTTTCTCAGAGTTAAGCAAAAGCAGAAGCAAATCAACCACGCGCTGCTGAGGTATTCAGCCGCCTCACGTGCACGCGAGCAACAACGAGAAAGCCTCAACAACTGCAAACACCACTTTCTTACCCCAGCGGCTTCAGGAAGCGTCGAGATGGAGCTGAAGAGCCTCAGAAGCCTTCGATAGCTCCTTGAGAGCCCCAAGGATGACGCACGAAGCCCGGAGCGGCGCGGTACAGCGAGGACGGAACCCGAGGCAGAGCCGAGGGTAGCAGCATCTCCCCGGCCTCGCACCTTCGGCTGCGCGCGGAGCGGCGGGGCGCGCGCCTCGGGAGCAGCTCCTCCAGCAGCAACAGAGCGCGCGGCCCGAGCGCCAAACAGCGCCGCTGCTCGTGCAGGGCAGAGCCGCGAGCTCCGCCTCAAACAGCTGCACCGACCCGGCTGCGTTTCGGGATGGCACGGCGCCTTTCGCACGTGGGAGCGGACGCGTGCAACAGGCGCTGCTCTTGGTGCAAGTTCCTAATGCGTCTGTGAGAAGCAGGAAATGATATTTAGTGACCTATCGTTGCACGCCGGTCACCGAAAGCAACACAAGATAAGCGCATCTGCAGTGGCTCCTGAACGAGGCCGTGCAAAAATGCCTGGTTTATTCTTAGTGAGAGAGAGAAGCAAGCAGCAACAGCAATCTGAGGTACTGCCGTACGAGGAAGCACCATAATTACCTTAATCAGCCAAGACAGGTACTAGGAATTTTAATTATTATTTAGTAAGATCATAAAATAGTTATTAGCATGTTATGGCAACAGTTAGAGAAAGCACAACAGACATTTTGTGTGTGCTCAGTGTTGGGCCTTCCCTGCACATGGCTGCTGCAGGCAGGGTGCTGGGGGCACGTGTGGGCTGGATCATAAGGGAATTGCTGTGCTGACAGCCCTGAAAGCTGTTTGGGAACCATTCCTCATCTAACAGGATGCATATCTCCTCAGCAAAGCCTGATTTCTAATATTGTTTAATACACAGTGAAGTCTTGGGGAACCACTGGAGCTTTCTGCTTTCCTTCAGTGGGATAAAGAAGCTGCTACCATTCTTATTACAACTAAACATGTTGAGCTTGTCCAGCTTGTAGATGAAAAAGCTCCAGGGAGACCTCACTGGGGCCTTACAGTATTTGAGGGCAGCCTATAATCAGGAGAAAACTGGCATTTTATGTGGGTGGATGGTCATAGGACAAGGGGAAAAGGCTTTAAACCAGAAGAAGGCAATAAGGCCCTGGCACTGCTGCCCAGACAGCTGTGGGTACCTCATCACTGGAGGTGCCCAAGGTGGGGTTGAATGGGGCCCTGGGCAGCCTGATCTCGTGGGTTGCAACCAACACACAAGAGGCGCTGAAGCTCAATGATCTGTAAGCTCCATTCCAACCCACGCCATTTTATGATTCTGTGAAATGCAGAGCAGCAGTCTGGTGGCCTGGCCTCTGGAGAACCGCATGGAGAGCCTGCATCAACCTCAGAGCTTATTTCATATGTACATGGTGCAAAGCAAGGCAATGAAAAATCAGTTTGTTAAAAAGAAGTGGCGGAATGTTATTGTCTCCTTCAAATAGACCGATGCACAGCATTTAAGGAAGTTGATTCACGTTAACACCATCTGTGTCCAACAAGAAATGGACAAGAAGCAGTAGGAACCCCTCAGCACTGGGGCCAACTCCAGGCCACTGATGGAGGCAGGAGAGGAACATCACCATTCACTCCAATGCAACTTTCTTAGCAAACACCTGATTTATGCTATTTCCCATTACAAGCAGAGTGCTTCATAGATAAAGGCTAACTGTTGAAACACCCAATATTTGTCCAGCGCTAAGTACTGTTAAATATAGACCTCACATGCTAAGTGTCTGTTTGACCCACACTACAAAGCCTTTGGAAATTTGCCAGCATTACCCTCCTCACCTCCTGCTGTCCATTTGTATGCGAATAATGTTAATGTTTCCCATTTCAGTGAGTTTTAAATAGTGTGCTAAAAACCTTTTATGAAAAGAAAAAATTGAGGTTCCAACTTTGAACATAAATGAGATAGATGGATGGAAATTGGATGAATAATTATATCTGACATGAACAAATACGGATGAACTGGGAGGTTACATTATTTTCATAATGTTCTATCGAATTATTCAGACAAATTCCAGATTTAGCTGATTTTTAATCGAAGTATCCTACAGAACTTCTAAATCTAACCTATGAGGAAAGGGTTACATTTCAACTTAAATTCTTATTCCTGTACGAAACTATAGCATGTCAAGGAAATAGAATTATCAGTGTGGTTCTCTGTTCGCTTTACCCTTCTTAAATCATTTCATGTCGTATTTTTGTCAGTACTAAATGCAGATTTAACAGTCCCTGCAGTGGGATGCTTCCACGTAACCATAAATGAAAGTAAATTATTCTGCTCCAGAATGTGAAGTATGTGCTTCCTATTTTTCCCTGCATAACAGATTCTATCATCCTTTCTGGATGACTGAGCTGCTCAGCAACAGGCAGACCTGAGTGAGGCAAGTTTAAGACACATCCCTGCAGCTGGTGTTTTATGTCCATCATCTTGTTATAGGCAGTTCTATGATTTTTGACCTGCCTTTAGAGGAAACCCCCATGCACAGTGATGTCTGTTCTGTAACTTAATGATCACACGTAAGCATCCTCTAAGGACTCTTTCATGGCTACGACACAATCCAGGACCTTGCAGTGAGTACCACTGTTCCAAAGATGGAAAAAAAATGCACGGTGACAAATAGAAGTATGGTTTTGGAAGAAAAAAACTGAAATCCTTCAATATGGACAACTTTTCCTCTTGCAGGGGTAAATATCTACAGAATGGTTTATAGGAATATAAGGAAAAAAGGATCTTGACATGTTAGAGACACTACGTGTGTGTGTCAAAAGAAGGAACTCAGAATCATTATTAAATTCATTTTTTACAGTGCTGAAACCTTAAGTAATGACAGTAAAACTATGTAGCTTGTTTATCCCATCAACCAATCTATTTTATTTCACAGAATGTATGTCACCATTTTCACATTTATATTGTAGTCTTTAAGACTCAATACTATTAATAAGGTCTGCCTTATCAGTATGTCTAATAAATGAAACAACAAACGGTAGTAGATGGAGTACAATGGTTTGGAGGAAAAAAGAGTCTGCTCAAGTTAAAAAAATTGGGCCCGAATTGATTTCAGATACTTTCAAGGAAGAAGTATGTTTACGCTTTTGTCACTTGTGTGGGCTTTGTTCCATATATTCATCATGCTACTGTCCTCTTCAAAATATACTTCAAAGTCATCTGGCAAGTGTCAGTATACTCAGAAGTTTTTATAATTCTTTTATTCTCCCACTTCAGCTCATTTCCTTTCTTTTGTTGTCATCATTACCTGCCTCCCAAACACTTGGACTGACAGTTTATCATTACCTCTGTTTATCTGTTCAAGCTATCTGGCGTTCAAATAGCTATGAATAAAGGGATCTGTGCACGTTATTGACGTCTGTACAGCTAATTGCTTGTGCCTTTGTGCACGTCAAGTTGCAGAGCGAGGCATAACCTCCAAAATTCCATTTTTTAGAATGAACAACTTACCTTCTGCACTTTTATCAATAAGGAAAGCATTACATATGGTTCAGAAATGCTGTTAAAAACTGTGGGAGGCACTCGGCCCAGCGCCGCTTTTATCACTTGTCACTCTGAAATTATAATAGTAGCAAGAAAGTAAAAAGCTCTTTCATCTTCCTGGAGAGCTGAAATAGCATTTCAGCGCTACTTTTGGATCACTCAGATGCAACTTTCCGAGTCTCTCCTGCCTTGCTGTGAGACAAATTTCCTATACAACATAAGAATGTAATACTTTCCATTTCTTGAGGAGCACTCTCAGAAGTCAAAAACATTTTTCCAGATATACTGGCAGGAACTCTGAGATCTAATAGGTAAAGGAAGATAAGATAGATAGACTGAAAGATACAAAATACATTTTTTTAACACTGTAAAGATAAGCTATTACACAGAAGATAGGGACGCTGCAAGAGGCTCGTTAGAAATGGTCTCAGAATAAAGTATTCTCCATGGGCTTTCTTTACAACATTTAAATAAAATTCATACTGCTTTAAGGAGTAGAAGAGGCGTTGCGTATGTTACAGTATCAAAAACACACTATCCTTTGATAACATATATTACACAAAATGAACATGGGAATACATGCTATAAATATGCCTAGAGATGAAACAGAAACACTACACCTAAAAAGCAGCAATACATCTCAGGAAGAAAATTAACAAGTAGCTGGATTGCAATGTATTGGTTCCCAAATACTGCTTGGTAAGATTTTCAGGTACTGAGAAATGAGAAATGCCAAATGCTTTTGCTAGTGAGTGAAAGATTTTGCTCAGTGAATGTAGAGAGCTGTTTGATGCGGTAAATTTTCTGGTTGGAGCTCCTTAGGAAGGCTTCTGCAGTTTAAAGCAGTAAGCCCTCATTGAAGTTTTCCTGCATAACCTCTCCTAATCTACAGGTCAACCACTGGTGGGGAATGGGTAAAAAAAGGTGTCTCCAGAGGAAAAGGAAAAATGTTACTGCTTAGAGTTACATCTGCAATGTTACTGAACCTGAGTAACTACCTAACCAGGGAGAAATGAAGTCTCCATTGAAGAGAGACAGGGGAGAAAAATGTGTGCTGAAACGATCAGAAGGAAAAAGAAAAAAGAATGGAATAGGAAAATAGCAAGTCCTCTTCCAGGCTGAACTGATTTTATACTACAGACCTGAGGAACTGCACTGAGAAAGGAGAACTGATGAAAACTAAGGGAAAAATTGTGGCATCCCAGGAAAACTAAAGGAATACTAAAACAATCAAGGAGGAGCAGGCACAGATGAGATATTTTCCATCTGACAGGTGTTCAGACAACACAGAACCTAGAATATCTCTGCCTAAGCTGCAGTCATGGGACGCGGGATCTCTGGATGTCAGTGAAACTGAAGGAAAAGCAGAGGTATTCAAGTTTTAAGCATTCCTTCCTTTCTTCTTCCTTCAGAAACATCACAGGAGCATATTGAACTATGCATCTTGTGCTTGTGCATTACCATCTTATGTATTTTTGCCCAAGTGAAATGTTCTTCCCAGATGAATATTTTTATCGTTCTCCACACTGACAATCTATGCCACAGTCATCTTGTAAATAGTCTTTAATGCTTCGTGTCATTTTGAACCAGAGAACAAATTGCTTGCATAAATTAACTTCTGAAGTCATCTTTTAGAGCAGTCTGGATGTGGTTGCAGATTTGTAGACCTCTCTGATATGTTTATTATCCAAATGTGCCTTGATTACTAACCAGTCTGACACAATCGTTCTGACTGAATTCTTGCCTTTTTTCCTATAACCTACATTCTCCATCCTCAGTCATTTTTATTTCCTTTTAAGATCTCTCCTTGACAACATCTCATTATGTCCATTTATTTACTTAATTGGCATTCACATAACTCTGTGTAATGTGATCTGTTGAGGTTATTGATTTTTGCTGGGCTGCACGCTGTATCTGTTGCAAACTTTAATTTGTATACTTGGGCACAACCTTGAAAAGTTCCAACTTACAGGCTGAACAGCTAACTTCCCCCTGCACTTTGTATTCACACTAATTACTTACGTTAGAGTTTAATAAAAAGATATTTATGCCACAAAGCAAAGATCTTTACAGATTTAATTACACTATTAGCATCCTGGTCCTAATAAACATGTATCTCTAATCCTGTATGGACACTCTATTAATGTTATTTTATTCCTTTTTTTTCCCCCAATGTCTTTGTATTGTTTTTCTACTCCAGTTCCTTCCTTCAAGAAACTCTGTGCATCGACAGTTCATCTGTCTTTTCTAAATCTATCATTGTCAAAATAACAGGAGGACTATATGACACAAGACGACAAGTGACTTTTTTCCCCTCTAAGACTGAGTGGCTGTGAGGTGATATTTCTCAGTCAGTTCTACCTCCATACAGAAATCAAACATGGCTGCAAGAAGTTCCTGAAAGTTCTGGAATACAACTGCAGGGTATCAGCTGATATCGGAGGGTAATTTCTAACTCTGAAACCTCATATGTAAACTATAAACCTATGTTCTTATGCAACAAATCTGCTCACCTACACCTGTCAAGTTTCATAAATGTGGTATGTTAATTTCTTTAAGTTAATTATCTTAAATTAGATTAGAATCACAAACTAAGCAAGAATCACTGTCAAATGTGCAAGCAAACCAAAGTACCAGGGAAGAAGAGGTGCCATCACTGATGTGGTTTACCTGGGCAAAGCTCAGCAGATCAGGAAAACCTCCATTATCCTGAGAGCCCACATTTAGAAGTTGATTTTCATCTTACGTCGCAGTGAAACTCAGTAAAATATTCTCTGCAAAATAGTCAATATTAAGTCCCCCACTGCTATTTCAGATGTGTTTCATAAAAAAAGGCCAATGTTTTAACGGGATTAAGAAAAAACGCTTTCTCTCCCTTGTATATGCCAAAAAATACTATTAGTTTCCACTAAAATAACACATTCTCAACTTAAGCACAAAACACAACCTAATATGAAATTAGAGTGACCTTTTTCCCCAGTAGGCAAGTAACAGAGTAAGTAACATTGAGACAGAAGCCCTCACAAACTGTATACTCTCCTATAAACCTTTGATAGGTTATCCTTCACATTGTGCCTCTCATGACCCCACAACATAGATTTCAACACTGTTTTCCATTTACTGGATAAGAGATGGAAAATCCTGCAGTGTTTTCCTCAGAAGGGACTGACTAACAGCATAAGCAGGGAAAGGGTACGTGTGTAAGAAAAAGGCAGACTTCTCATCCTACTGCCCTACACTAAAGTCTGCTAAAATGAAAAAGTAAAACCAGATGAAAAGAAAATGTGAGAATCTTAGACTGAAAAAAAACATCTGTAGTTCTATCTCTGAATAAAAATGTGTGTTTTCAGCATATTCATAAATCTACAGGAAATGCTTGGGCAAGTTTATATAGCACTATCTCATAATGTCTTGTAACTCTGAAATGGCAATAGCGTCAAAATGACTGAAACAGAAATGCTGTTTGCAGTGCATTATGTGTGCCAGTCCACACAATTATGGGTTATATGTGTATATATATATATATGTATGTATGTTGTAAAAACAAGTTTTTGTAACAAAACATTTTAAGAAAGTTATTTCATTTCTTTCTGCAGACTGCACTCTGTATTGCCTCAGGGACAGTGTTATCTGCAGATTATTTCTACTTGTCTTTATTGTTGCCA
>PPHD01005099.1:0-27091 GCA_002909625.1 Bambusicola thoracicus | reverse complement strand
GAATTATCAAAACTTTAACAAAGACAAAAGAAATTATTTTATTTGGTTGAGGAGAGGAGTGTGGGGTCTCACCAAGTTATACAGGGTAACTACACGGATTCCTATTCAGAAAACAACGAAGAAGATACAATATGTAATGTAGATAACCTAAGAGGAGAAAAGAAGAAATTGTTCTATAAGTAAGCAAAAGGTTTAGAAAAAGATATAATACTCAGTAGTCGATCACTGAAGAAATGCCCCTGAATGCTTTGAATACATTCTTAAAAAGAGACTTTCTCTTGCTGTTGCCTGCTGGAGTAATGAAAAATAACAATTTTCTGTTAGTGTTTAATGGAAGATTACTTACTGAAGCCAAATACTTGGAACAAGCTGATGTTCAGCAGCTACGTTTACCTTTTAAGTTAAAATAAAGACAAACTTGGCTTTGAAAGCAAGTTTCTGTAACACAGCTTTGTATCCATTATCTGCCCAAGCCTGTCATTGTGCACTAGGGCAGAGGGTGTTTTCCTTCAGAATAGGAATGCATTGCATCTGCTGGGCTAGGAGCAGCACTTGGCCACCATACTTTGAGAATTACCTATAATTTAACAAGGAGCAGGCCCACATGACCTTGCAGCCAACCTTAATGTTTGAGTCCTGTGACATGGAAAGGATTAACAGTCAAGATTGAATCTACCCCCCTTTATAAAAATCCACTGGATGAGTACAGTATCAATATGAGCACCAGCAGCATAGTCAAGATGCTACTCCGTCACTGATCTTGGTGCTGTAAATCATTTTTGGGATTGGGAATTGCTGTGTGTGGGATGTGCATGTTTCTGGATGATGTACAGGACTTAAAGAAAAATCTGTTCTTACAGCTATGTCCTCCATTAAAAAGGCAAGGAACATCCCTCTCCATGGAAGAGATTTGGGTAGCAGCAATACCATCTAACTTGAAAGAGAGAATTTCAAGAGATTTTGAAACTTATTTCATGAGAGGGCACTGCAAATTACCAAATAAAATCATTTCTCATAATGATATTATAATATAATTGCATGAACTTCAGAAAGAATCAAGATTTAATAGAAGAAGGGGAAAAGTAACACACCTGTCAGCTTTGTAGTGAAAATGAAACACAACATGCCTTTTATGATGTGGGAGAGTATTTTACCGTAATGCCATGCCTACTAATTTACTTTGTATAACAGAGATTCAAGGTTAAAAAAACAAAACCCTTAATGAAAAGAAGGAATCAAGTAATGTGGGTACAGTTTGGTATTAAACTGAAATTACACTCACCTTGGAGAAAGGTAGGGCTTGAAACTGGGAGCAGGGCAGGTTGTAGGAAAGAAAGGCATTTGTTTGGAAGAAGTGGGCTGTGCCAGGACATGGGTGGGAATGGTGAGGAAGGTGTTTTGGGTAGGAAAGGAGTAAAACTCAGAGTTCCCCTCCTCTCTGGGGGAAGACAGCAGTGAGGTTGTGGACGGTGAAGAGGAAAGAAGCACTTGGGTTGCATCCTCTGGGAGAGAAGGGCTTTGGGGTGAAGGTCAAGAGCAGGAGGACTGAAAAAACTGTAGGTATATTTTCAAGTCCAGGACTATGCTGATGTGGCTATCCAGGCTCCCTTTACACTGTGCCCAGGACAGTATAAAAGATAATGTTCCTGCACGGGGTATTGCCTCAACTTGAGAAATACACCTTTAAACTTGTTTAAAAGAATAATTGTGTATTTGGAAGCTAGAGGGATGTACTCCAGGTATGTCTGTGGATGGAGTGCCTCTGGGAGATAATATGCTGTTAAAAGGCATGTGAGGCTATAGAAGGCTGGTTTATCAGCCTTCACACACAGCTGGGATACTGGCTACAGAAGAAATTTGCAGCATGCAGAGAACGCTCTACACTATTAAGGGCAATAAGAAAAGCCCCAGTCATCAGACCAGTGCAGTTACTTCAAGAAACAGTTATAGTTGACTTCCAAAGAAAGACACAACTCAGTTGGAACATCACCACAAATGTAATGCAGCAACTGTGCTTCTCTACTTGGCCAAAGTAGCTCTGCTTTCCCAACATACCTTCTCATTCAGCAGGTGCTTTAGGGGTTAGCAGAAGGCATACAGAAAGGAGCTGAGAGAGGGGAAAGAAAGTTCCTATTCTCTTCCTGGGGAGTTGCTGCTGCTGTGTGATCTTAGTACATTTCTCTCACATCTTTTTATCTCCCTCAAGAAAACATAAATTCCAACCTACCACCTATAAAGATCACGAATAACATTGTCCTTTACTTCTGAAGGGTTACAGGGTAACACCTGAAGCGGACACGTAGAGAGCACTGCTGGCTGTACTCCTTCTCCAGCTCCAGATGAAAAGTACTTTTCAGCCTTTGCTTGCAGAAGCTCGGCCTGTGCTCCCTGGCTGGGGGGATCTATGAGTCAGCACACTGAGGGCTTTTATCCTGCTGATGGTCTGCAAAATACAGCATCCCTGGCTTTGGGCTGTCCAGACAGCTTGGAGTTCAGGTCGGATCCCTGCTGTCTGCAGCCATGCAGCCATGGAGCAGCTCTGCAGTGACGGCCAGGACAGCAGCTGATTGCCAGCAGGCCTGTCCTCCTTGCTGCAAAACTTGTTCAGTCAGCACAAAGCAGCTAAAACCAAGATGGTTCACAAAGTTTGAGAGCTCTGCTGTAGCTAATTATTTTCAGCTACAGCCTGCTTTGAGGGTGGCACTGGAAGAAGTTAATTAGTGGGTATCTTGACTGTCTGCTTAAGCTACTTTTTTTACATTCAGCTAGGTCAGAGTATCCCGACAATAGTAATATTTAAGTCTAAACATACTGGTCTGGTGGAAGAGCAGCACCTCATGGGAGACTGCTTTTATATCCTCCCCCTTTTTTTTCTTACAGATTTTTTTTCACATGTTGCAGCTGGAGGTGCAGCAGGTCAGGCCAGAAGGCAGCAGCTCTTCCCCATCATCCTGGCCTTAAACCAATATGCTCCCACTTCCCTCACGAGCAGTGTGATGCTCTGGCTCTCGTTGATGCACGGCCAGACCAAAAAACATCGCATAGAAATCAGCACTAGGGAACAAATCCTTTCTATATTTGCTGTAGCCTTCCAAAGCTTTGCAGAGGCAGGCGTGTGGCATCTTGGAGCACTGGAGAGAGTGCCAGAGTCCTTGACCAGGCAATGGGCATTCCCTTTTATGCTCATTCTGACAATGAATAACTTACACTGTCCTTGTTTTGCATGATACCATTGCTCTGAGGACTGTTGCATTCTACAAGTGCATACAGACATGTCTGTAAAGCCTCCTATTGAGACATCCACTGGATAAAAGGGATAAAACCTATTGCTATCTAGCACATTCAAATTTCAGGTTTGCATTTATTTATACAGGGAATAAACGATATTCAGGTCCGGGCACAGCTCTAAATACCACAAAAATTCAGGGTTATTTGTGTCAGGATTGCAGAGTGAAGCTTTTATCTGAGGATGGAGCGTTGTTTGCTCCCCACCTGCAGGCTGACCTCTGCAAGGCTGTGGGAGAATCATTCCAAGACAGCCTCTGACTGTACATTTATTTCTAGAGCTGTGCTGTTGTTTGGGTAAGAAAAGTAACAAAAACTACAGTGACATTCTCCACTTTGAGCTGAAGCAAATCACTCCTGGTACTAACAGCCGTTTGCATAGTCAGCAATTAACTCATTTATTTCATAAAACTAAATGCATATCAGAAATGCAGTTCAGATGTTGCTGGTAATTACACCTTTGCATTACAGAAAAAAAAGCAGTGGGTTAGAAAAGAAGATGACTTTAAAGTTGTAAGAAAGGAGAAGAAGGAATAACTTCATGAATTATCACAGGTCAGATACTGAATGCAGAAAAGAATAACTCCTTTAAGCAGATAGAATAAAGGTGGCCCAGGAAGCTGCCTCTTGCAGATACTGGCACATTTTAAAATATAATGTCCACACTGTATCATTTCTTTTTCTAAACAGTTATTTACATTCTAGCCAATGCTTCTGTTCAGGATTGTTACGCATAATTATGTATTGTCATGATGATCACCGCGCATGCCCTGAACCACTGCCCCCAAGACAAATTCTCCTGAGGGCAGCTCTCTTCCCTCCCAGCCTCCTTGCAAAAGCAGCTGTGGGCTGCCTCTGTCCCTCAGCAGGACCCAAAGCCTCTCAGGGATCCCAGCCCCTCACCAGGCTGAGCCTTTGGCATGCGTACTCATTACAAAACCCTCTCAGAGCCCTTCTCTTTGCTGCCCACAATCCCATAGCACTGCTCTAGCTCAAGGCCTTCACTCCACCCAAACCTGAATCCTAACCCTAAAAATAACTGTAATCTGAGGATTATCCTATGACTGTGCTGGCAGCTGTTGGTTATGATGTTGACTGTGGCATTTCCAGATATCTGGTGTTCGATTACCTGAAGGAGTAACAAGCAGTACGAGCTTAATCTTGATGTCTAGGCAATATCTGAAAGCAAAACAAACTTCCACCATTTTTGTCTGTAATGACACTGATGCCAAATCCAGAGGAGCAAATTAAATACCATTTTTAGAGTAGTAATTATTGGTATCAGAGCAAGGCCTGCAGACAGTTTCCTTTGGAAAGTGGTGCAGTTGAATGGACAAATATTTAAACTGAAGAACTAGTTGCTATTCTGGGGAATAGACTGCAGTACTTAACTCAGCTGCCAGGAGATGGTCTCCTAGGTCAGGATGTATGGGTTTGCTTAAGAGTGGGAATTGGTAAGTTGGAGCCACTGAAAGAGGTGAAACTTCAATTAGTGGTTTCCAGACTCCTAGGTGGTTTTTTCTCCAAGGCTATTCATTCTGGTGAGAGCTGCAGAAGAGAAGGACATACACTATCCTGACAAAGAGGCTTCTGTAAAAGCACAGTATCAATGAATAATCTGGAAGCATAGAAAGCAAATATTTAACAGGTTTAAATGATGGTGTCAGATAGAACTCGGTAAGTTTATAAACGTTAAAGAAGCTCTGGATTCCACCATTACACTTCTACAGATTCCCCTCTCAAACCACAGAAACAGTAGGTGATTTGAAGGAATGCATAGGAGGAATATTTTTAGCACTGGCAGAATGATAGATTGTAGATTCATTTCCACCCTGAAAATGGCTGTAAAGCTGTTAAAACTCTCAAGAAATCCCAAGGTAAGAAAGGTAAAGAAAATACTGATCTGAACAAGTTAAACTTAGAAAACCGGAATCTGACAATCAGAGGGTGAAATGAGAGCTGTGCAACCTTTCTGTGCCATCGAAGATTTCCCACTGTGGATGCCGCAAAGCACAACTACGTCAATTCAGTGTCCAAAGACCACTTTTTTTTCCTTTTTTCTTTTTTTTTCTTTTTTTTTTTTTTTGGCTATCTTCTGCCCTCTAGCAGCAGTACGGAGGAACCACATACCGTTTTTCACTTGTCCGATAGGAAAATCTGGACTTCTTTTCTTCAGTTCACCTCCTGGCTCCTGTAACTCCATTAATGGCTCCTACTTCCATTTTCATAGGGTGTTGGAAGAGAAAATGCAAGCTGGAATTGCCAGCAGTGAGTGCTCCAGTTATCTTGCTCATCAGAAACTTAGAGGGACTTGCAGCACAACTGTAGCACGGAGTCTTCAGTGCTAGCAAACTTTAAAGCAAAACAAAACAAGCCTGGCAGGCAAGAAAGGATCTCTTGGGCTGTTTTTGTTTGCTGCTCGTTGTTTTTTAATTTTCTGTCTTTCAAAGAAGTTCTGTAGTATGTCTCAACTTCATATGCGTGCAGGAGGAATAATATAGCCACAGCTGCACTTACTAAACAAAACCAAACAAAACCCAGCCCAAATTTTGAAGGTATGTTATAATCCCGAATCTGTGGGAAGAAAATGCAAAGGCAAGATACTGATACCCATGCTATGGAACTCAGTATATATTCTCCCTATAACTATGTGGATGATTTATAACAGGAATTGCTGCCATTTCTGAGATGAGATTGGGTTTCTATGCTAGCAACTCAGTTTGTTTCTACTCCATGCAAATACAGACTTCTGTCAGACTCTTGAAAGAGTAACATAAATAAAAAATGCAGGAAATCAAATTTTCTTCCTGAAACCTATACAACCACAGATGCATAAAAAGAGGGTTAACGTTTCTGTATGATTTTAAATCAGTTTAATAGGCACTTTCAGACTGGATCATCTGTAAATGTTTGTTTTAAATGTCAGTTTAGCAAGCTAAATTATAAGTAATCTCCCTCTCTATGCACAACGAACACAAGCTGTTCTATTCGGACAGTTTGAAAGTGGGAAGAGAAACCCTTTCTCTGCCAGCCTCATTCCTTTTGAGACTTTAGTTTTCATGCCGTGCGGGTCCACAGATCTGAAGGAGAACTCTGCCTCCAATAGCGATGCTGAATAAGACTGTCATCCAGTATTTCAGATCCAGTTTTAGAAACTAAGCAGCTAACGCTAATTGGATTAGCTGCTAGCCCACTGGCACACTCGCTGCTTGTGACACTGGCCCATCTAATGAGCCCATGGCACTATGAAGTTAAAGAAATTACATGGAGCTTAAAGCTGGCAGCTGGCCTGTCTCCCTTTTCTATCTAGAGGTTGTTTATTTCTCTCAGGAGGCACAAGACATGCAGTTTTCATATTGTTTTGCCCGAGACCTGGACTTGTAAGAGTGTAATTCCACTCAGCAATATGCAGCCACTTGCTTTCTGCATGCAGTATGTCTTCTAAGAGGCATTTATGTACATTCCTTTTCCTTCTGTCTTTGAACAACAAGAGAGGGGCCAGCCTTCAAAACCACTTCTATTCTCCTCTGGAGTTATGTTTCGGAATAAGAAAAATTAGTGAAATCTCATTGAATGGAACAGATGACAACAGGATGTAAACTGGTCACGTCTTAACAGACATTAAGTCTCCCTGATTATATAAACAGATTGGTTATCTACTGATGCTCTTAATGGGGAATTTAAAAGACAAATTACTATTTGCATTTGAGAAAACACATTACAGACTTTTAAATACCCCTTGATAATGGCTTTCTGATTTTGATGTAATTTGTTACCCTGGATAGGTGAGATGACAGAAAAATCCCTCAATAGGAATGTTGTGCCTACTGTCTTAATTCAGTTTGCAAGTCCGATCAAACCTACTAGACCCACACCACTTAAAATAATAGGTGATAGGGAAGTCTGAGGACAGGCTATAGGTTGAAAATTATCCATTCAAACAATTCTGCAAGTACACGGATGCCAGGCCAGGTCTGCAAAGAGTTTGTAAGCAGAACAAGTCAGTAAAAAGTTAACCAGACAATGTACTTGCAATGAATTCTTTGGCTACTGTTATTTGAAAGGGATCCATTTAGATTCACCACGTAGGCTAAATTTCTCAGCCTTTCAGCTAGATTTCTCAGTCCTAAATCCCCCAGATGGCAGTCTGAACTCATCCCTAGGGATGCCAAATTTGCTTTGCTGACATTCAGGCTTTTGCTTATTAGGGATCATGATGAGCAGGCTTCCTTTCTTCTGTTTTTATATCTCTCCTGATCCTTTCCCTAGTATTTCTCTCAGATCCATGACATCAAAGTCTCGCTATAATGAATGAAGACATTCAAAAGATGAACTTCAAATACAGGAAATGAATATTTTTGCTTGATTGATAGCACGTTAGCAAAGTTGTAACGAAACAGCATCTATAGCTATGTCAGCTGCATTCTCAACAACACCAAAACCAAAAGAGAGATCTGTAACTTAATCATCACTCTAGAGAGTTGTAACTTATGTACAGAAAACTCACATGTGTAATATTCTACTGATAAAAGGAATTATTTTTTTAAAAATATAGCTCAGAAATATGAATAATGTAGTAAATCTATCTTATGTGTCTCCATCACTGACTAAGCTTTAGTATAAACACCGTAGCTTTAACTATGCTATTTTAAAGGAGCTTAGATAAAACTGAGAGTCATATCTGCAAGTTGTCTGAAGATACATTTGTGAACTAAGATATCTAACATCTATTACTGACCTTTAAGAGCAGGAGATAAAAGGAACAATCGATGGACTGGTCACCTCTGCAAGTAACGCTGCATTGCCGTGAAGCAATTGCCTTCCTTACTTCTGTCTGCTTTTGTTTGCAGTATTCAGTATTAAGCTTGTTCGCAGTCACTCACAGGTTCACTTCAACAGTCTTTAGCTTGTAAATTTACCAGTTTGAATACTCAGTACTTGAATTCTCATTCATATTGGTCTGTCACAGCTAGAACAAAAATTGAGTGGGGTACACATATGCTCCATGACTGGGGAGTGTTCCTGGTAGAATCACAGTCATAGCAGAGATATTTCTTCTGGCAATGTTTGTCAATATTTGAATGCTCTTTTTCTAGGACTCTCCTAGCCCGTGAGACTATTTGCTGAAATATTCATGCACAGTGAGCATAGATGGGAATAAATACACTTGCAGTGAATTAATAATAACACATGAATATGCTCAGGAAAAGTTGTATATATTTTGCTTCACTCTTGTCTCTCTAGACGAATGATGCAAGATACTGAGCCTATTAGCTGATAGTTCGTATCCATGGAACACTAAAGTCTGGATTCTGAGATTGGGGAATTCAGGTAATACAAAAGGATGAAATCTGGCCATTCTCAACACAGAATGTCCTTGTTGGAAGAAAAATTCTTTACCATCTATGGCAAGTCTCCAGTCCCTGATGTCATACGAGCCACAGTGGCTCAAGGAGGCAGTAGTAGAGGTAACAATTCCGCAGTAGGACAGAAAATTCAACAATTAAATTCCCTCAGTTTTCTTCCAGTGTCTCCCCTTACAGGTGGCTGTGAGTCCAATGCAGCAGGGACCAGTGAGAGGGTGAGATGAAAAGTTCTGTCGCATCACTTTTTCCCTTGTTTTTTTTTTTTTTTTTTTTTTTTTTTTCCCTTCACTCCTGCTGCTCTTAAGCTGTATCTTGGCTTCATCAGAACTAATGTAGTTAATTCTCCATTCTAAAATGAGCCAGTCGTGGCTGGTGCACAGTCGCATAGCAACATCTACCCTTTGCAGGCAGGGATGCCTGGCCCAGGAAGGTGAGGAACAAAAGGAGCAAAGCAGATTGCCACCCCACAGGGCTTTGCAGCCATGGGTCACAGTGCTACAAACTGGCAGATGTATCAGAAGGGCAGGGTTTGCTTTCATTTCTAGAAATGGCTTTTGGAATAAAACATACCATCTCAGCACAGGACATGTTGTTCCTATCTCAGGACTGCCTTTGAAAAATACAAAGGGATGAGAACTTCAGGGCTTTTCATCATCCCCTTGTGGGTAGTTTTGTGTGGGAATGTACTTTAACTCTCTGCGGAAATGTTTAAACCACATCTTTATGCAAAAACAATCAAGAAACATGAAAGTTAAGCGTCAGAATGGGCAGCACCAATCACAGTCAGTGATGCCAGAAGATCCACACAATTTTAAAAAACTTCTAACTTCAAAAGAAAAATCTGGAATATATATTTAGAATTCAGATTGTCTACAATTATTTTATCGTTTTAATAGAAGGTCAGGATGGCAAACACATTTCTCCATAAAGATTTATGAATAAAATCCCTAGTACAGGACAATTGTCTTCGTGCCTTCTACACAACCCTAAATTGCAAAGGATGAATTTGGGGCAGGGGACAAACAGAAATTTATTAAATCTTACAGGTTCTTGTAGAGAAATCTCAGCTGGAGATGTTACAGTGGCCTGCCTAAGTATGCAGAGTAGAAGCCTTAACCAAGCCTGGAACAGCTGATACGACATGCTGCCCAGCCCTCTCATCTTCCCCCCTCTCCTGCTCACGCTGAGTCAGAACATCTGGTCTGGTGACTTAAATGGAAGTCACTGCTTTGGTATGTTGTTTTCCCTTCATGAACTCAGGCCTCAGTTGCACTGTACTGTATGCAAGAAACTGAACTCATAGGAAGAGGGAAATAGCAGGAGCATATGTAGTAGTCCAACGCATCTTTCCATCACCTGCTAGTCAAAAGCAGCATTTACTGAATTTGACACTCTTCCTGTGACAGCACTATCAAAGCTTCACGCTCTTAGCTCTGTCCCAGTTCTACCTCATGAGGGCTCTGAACAGAGAACGCAGGGCCCCATCCACTGGATAGACAGAAAGACCAAGTACAGATATCCCAAGACAGATGGTTTTTTGATGGAGAACATTTTCTGGGCTGTATTTTTAGAGGACATATACCAAATATACACCTAAATCCATATAAAGGTTTAATCATGCAAGTAGATGTTCAGGGGTGACAATGTACAAGTTATATAGAAGCTTTGGGAACTGCAGGTGTTTGGAGGATGCAGGAGAGGCACCGCTTAGTCAAGCAAGTAAGGATGCACAACCACACTTAGCTTTGATTAAGCAGCAGGGAAAGATCTGGCACAAGCACGAATGTTTGACTGTCCATATTCTCCTTGCTTTCTCTGCATTTTATTGAATGCTGATTAATTCTTGCTGCCTCTCCATGAGAGCTAACTGCAGTACTGGGAAGCCATATATGCACGTATTTCAGAAGGTAATTGCATGTATCAAACTGACATGACAATATACATGCGTCTATTAAAAAATTGTCGGTTTCATTTTCACCTATTATCAAAGACCAAATCCAAGACTCTGCATATGATAATATAATCACATTTATTTAGGCTAACCAGCCTGATTGAATGACAGGTGGAGATCATCACAGATGATGAAGAAAGCAGAGTTTTACTCATAGCACCCCATGGATCTCTGGACTGACCCCTAAGAAATCACTTAATTTTTCATTACCTTCAATTCCCCACGTGGAAAAACCCTAATAGTCCTAACTGTGCATTTTTTTTATAAAGTGCATTAAGGTATCCAACTGACAGCAAATATGTAAAGTACTGTTGTTACTGTAAATGGACCGATAATTTTGGATGTTGATTGAGCGTTTATCTGAATGGCTTCAAGAGCTGATTTGTATTTGTGACAGAGTTTTTTCAACATTTTAAAATGGATTCTCATATAATTGTAATGAATGCTTTAAAATTAATAAGTATCAGAAAAGGCACAACAAACACACAAATGATAACTCAGTAGCCAGAGTGGTAATGCGAGTTCATCGGAGCTCAATCCCGTCTTCAAATATTAATTCATTTGCTGAATTATTCATTTCCTTATTTTATGAATTAATCACTATCTTGGCAGTTTTGTAACTTGACATCTTTGTGTACAGCAAACCAGGCAGGGATATGACAGCATCTTACACTGTTCGCTAGTCTCTAAAGGAGGAAATTTCCATAAGGTGACAAGAGTGTCACTGGAGAATGACATCCATACTCTTAATTTAATTTCTTGCGTGCTCTTCACTTATTCACTTGACATTAATAACAACTTTGCATATGTTACACCTAAAATATCATTAAATGTCCTTTTCCCGTAGACTTGAGATGTTTAATTAGTGTTTTCAAAGTCATTAGCCATTCCTCAGTCCCTGTTGCTTTCATCCTTTCCCACACTGTGACCCTATTTGCCAAGAGCTCCCTTCCCATTGGCACACAGCAGGTAATTTTATGCCCGCTCAGGAGAAAAGCAGGATTCAGACATTCTGTCTTTAACAGGCAACAAGATTATTTGGCTGTTTGAATTCAAGTCTAACCTGCATATTCCCTGAGGAGCCACCAATTTGAAACATAGAAACAAAACACGCATGCTGTTGCTAAGGGCAAAACAGTTATTAGGTGCTGATTGATTACTGCAACAAACTAAAACTGAAGACACCAGAACTTGTCAGGACAAGTTAAATATGGTTTATGTGAAAATCCGACGAGAGGCTTTTTAGAGGTTATAATCTGAGGCAATTCCAATTCAGAATGAAACCTTTGTAGAAACGTGCTCAGTATTAGGCAGCCTTTAAAGACCACCCAAAACACCCATATCAAAGCTCCCTATACTTTCAGAAGGGCTTGTCTACTTGCACCAGCACTTCTGCTCTTGTCCACCCGCCTGGTAAAATAGGTACTATTTAAAAATGAGTGTCAAGGGCTGCTGATGTGGGCAGTTTCTCTCAGGTGTGGAAAAAGCCATTCCGCGGTGCTCCTCTCACACATGCTTTCCTTCTCCTCGCCCTGGGGGAACACTGGTGAGGCTGTGGGGCAGCTGCCAGCGCTATACTGACGTTACCTAGTCACCCTCATCGCTGCTGCCACGAGGATGCCTCGGTGTTTTGAGATGGAACAGAAATTGGCGGGCGTTAAATCCAACCAAGAGCTGTGGTGAAAGAATTCAGAATATGAGATCGAGTCAGCGCCTCAACGCGCCTCCCTTCAGGCCCAGGGTGGCTGGGAAGCCGGCTATTCCTCTCAACTAAGTACTCAGGCACCTCTCGCATGCCAATTACTGCATAACGACTTGGCCCCGAGGTGAAAACTGCGCCTGGAGAGGCAGAGCACCCTCCACACCACGCAGCCGACGAGAACCAGCCGCCCCCTCACAAAGGCGCCTGAGCCATCCCTTCAACGGCTGCCGGCGTCACGTGACGACCGTCGCGAGGAGGGGGCACTCGGCTCCGCGCACGCGCCCTGCGCGGGACCGCGCGGCACCAGCTGCGAGGGAAGGCGGCGACCGCTTCCGGGTCGGGCGGCGCGGCGGCACCATGTCGTGCGCCCTCGTCCCCTTCGGCCGCTTCCAGGATCTGGAGGCGGCTCGCGACTTCCTATGCCCGCACCGCCGCCAGGGCAGCGCCGCGGCCGGCAGGGAGAGCGGTGAGTCCGGCTCGCTGCTGGAGGGGGAGCTGGGGTTCGGCCCCGCGTGTGGGGTTCGGTGAGGCGGCAGCCCGGCTCCGCTGAGGATACCGCCTGCCGAGGAAGGTGCCGGCTGGGCGTGCCACGTCTGCGGGCTCTGCTGTCCCACTGCCGGGGCGCTTCTGGTGCCCGTCCGATCTCCCGTACTCGTCCTCATCCTGTAGGGTGGGAGTGAAGCTCCTCAGGCGCTGCGCGTCTCTGGCTTCGCGGTGGAAGTTTGTGGTGTCCTACTTAAAGGAGTGCAGCTCTCAGAGGATGGTCTCCTAAAGCGAACCAGTGCGCATGTCTGAGATTGCAAAACGCGCTGTAAGTGTGCTAAAGAGTTAGTTTGGTGGCTCCAAGGAGAACAAAAGAAGCCACGAAGCAACTAGTCAGGAGCTGGAGGCCAGGTTTGTGTAGCACGGGGGCAGTCAGAATCATAGAATGGTTTGGGTTGGAAGAGATCACCCACCCCCAGCCATAGGCAGGGCTGCTCCTCCAGCTCAGGCTGCCCACGGCCTCATCCAACCTGGCCTGGAGCACCTCCAGGGATGGGGCACCGCAGCTTCTGTGGGCAGTGTCAGCGCCTCACCGCCCTCTGAATGAAAAATGACTCCCTGAAATCTAGTCTGAAAAAGCTCAGCTCGCTGCGTTCACGCAGGAAGACCGCAGACCCAAACCCAGGGCTCACAGCACGCAGACAGCTGTGATATGGCATTAACTGTTGCTGTGTGTTGCTGCCTAGTTGCTGTGTGGCTGCTTTTGTTGTCATTTGAGCCACCAAATGAACTCTTCAGCACGCTCTTTGGGCTTTCTGGTGACGGTGTGGAAGGAATGCTTTTGGAGAAGGTAGTCGGGATCCTTCTCAAGTTCTCTCATCTGTGAACTGAGCTATGAGGGAATGCTGAGATGCTTATCTGAAAAATCTAAAATGTCTAGTAGGGGACTAGAAGGGGCAAAACAGCACAGAGGTTGTGAAATACACTGTAACTTATTTACTACTGAATCTTGTTGGCTTCTTTTTGTGTTTATGGTTGATTTTAATACACTTTATTGTCGAGGTGCACTTGGAAAGAAGTAATTTTGGAAGAATTTTATGTAATTTGTCTCTATCATCGCACATCTTTGATTATTCAGGACTCCTAATAGAAAACAGTAATGTTCTGCTACTGTGCTTTTCATTTTAATCCTATGAGACTCTGAAAAATGCACACACGTTCCGCATGGCTCATCTCTTAATGGTATCTAAAGGAAGGATTCTGAAACTGGTAGCATCCTGTACAGTGCCTGTTGGATACTGAAGATAAAAGGTAAAGATTGTAACTTGTTTGTGCTTCTAAAAGTACGTGCTGAAAGAAATCCAAGTATTTCTCTGTCGTTTGGTAGTACGTGTAAGACTAATGGGTGTAAAGGAACTTCTGGATGCTTCTGTTGGTGTGGATTTATCAAATGACAGCTGTAAAGAGAGGAGGCATTTCGTCTGCTGTAGAAGCACCAAAAAAAAAAAGATAGCAGCATTGAGATTGCATGTTCTAGAATGTGCTGTTCATCCTCTTTAATGAGTAGGCTCTGTTTGGGACTATTTTGGTATTTGCTTCTTTAGTCATCAAAGCTGAGTATTTCTCAAAGTATCGTTCATTTAGACTTATTCACAGCTTTTGGATTGGTGGCTGTAATGTTTTTGATACTGCAGCTGTTGGCTTGAAGTGAGTGAGAGTCCTCAACACGGCTTCAATTAAAGCTCCCAAACAGGCCATGTTGGAGCGCCACATCTCAGTGCATTCGTTTTTGAACAGGAGGAGCACTGTTATAATTTGGAGAGGTGTCTCATGCTAGAAATGAGCAAGTTGTGTCGGTATCTTAAGTTAGGAGAAAAACAGATTTGGCTGTGTGGAATGGGAGGTTCCTTTCCCTTTCCATTTGTTTCAGAAATCATAGAAATTACAGTCATTGTTTCTTGCTGCCTGCTTTCCTGCCGCTCTGCAGTCTAAGCAACTGAGTCATTGAGCTGTGAGCATGTTCGGAAACGTATTATGCAGGGTGAGATGGTGTAGGTGATGCAGTCACTGCTCATCTTGAGGTCTTGCACTCTGAGTTGCTGTTTTTGACTCTCTTCCTTTATTCTTTATGCCTATGTATTAATCCAGTCATTTTTCTTAGTCAGTGGCTGAATTGTGTGGCAGATCAGAAAAGTCCTAAGGTTTTCTATAGTCATTATAATTTGAGGAATTTATCTACAGTTTATTTAAAGTGATATGAGGGATCTCTGTTCTAGCAGGTGCTGAAATTGAACTGTGTCTTTTAAACCACTTTACAGCACATCAGTGATGTAGCCAGGTGGGCCTGATGCTAGGTAGGATTTGAGGATGTCAACATGAAGTAAAACCAAAAGTGCAGTACTTGCCTGGTGTGCGGGTATTCGTAGTTCACAAATGTGTTTATCTCCCATTACACAAAGGACATTCATCCCCCCAGATCATTTCTCCTTGGGACCTCCCAGGCAATGATGCTTGCATGCGGTACTAAGCAGGTGACTTCAGGGTGGTACGTGGCCCAGCCTACAGCATCAAAATGCTGCTGCTTGCTTTGAGGTGGGGCTGGGTGTGAGGGAGAGACTGAGGGGGATGTTTTGACCTTGATATATCTTGTCTAGAGCCACGAGGTGTCACTTCTCTGCCCCTTTTTACGATGGGAATGATAGCTTAACCTTGCTAGAGGAACTCTTCTCCACAACCTCGCAGTGTTAAATTGGCAGCATCCTGAAGAGCATTCTTCGACTCCGTTCCTTGAAACCACGTATTTGGAATTGTGCTTAACACACTTGGCTTTATCTAGACCAACTAATCTGATTCAGAAATTCAGAAAGCCAGGCTTTTTATTTCAGAGCTTCAAACGAGGTTAAAAAAAAAAATGCATTACAAAATTAATTTCTAAATGGCATTTGGCTATGGGATTCTTAAGTGCATCTGTATGCCTCTTAGTCGGTTTGGTATTTTCCTGTTGAAGAGCCTCCCAATAAACTTCTTTGTATCACCTCTTCAATTAGATCCTCGGTCTCCAGATTGTGTTGTATACATTTAAGGTTCCTTTCTTGGAACCTTATATCAAAAAGATTATGCCTTGATACCTAATAATACATTCTGAGATACGGGGGCAGATGAAATGATGTGCTCTCAATTCAGGTCAGAGTACTTTGTCCAAATATCCTTCACCCCTGTTGGTGTTTTTCTTTGTTTTGTTCTGGTTGCTTTTCTGTTCTTACTGCTGTAACATCTTGAGTGGATAGCCTTCCTTCTTTCTTGCTGTGACTGATAACTGGAGCTGTGACTTGCACTTGGAAAAGGAAGCGCTATGTTTTATGTGTCATTGGTTTCATTTGTTTCATGTGCTATGTTGTTTCACGGCATTTCCTTCCTGCCATGCTACCTCCAGCTTGTTTTTGGGTAAGCTATCACTGTAAACCATGGAAGTCTGCAGCATTATTTTAAAAAAAAAAGCGTTGTATTGCAGGATCATTTTAAATTATGATTGATTTTCTTGAATTAAAGCGGTTGAGCAATTCTTTCTCCCTTAGATGGTCACAAGAAATACATGAACTGCTTTTTGTTTCTTTTTTGGGTTAGTGAGCTAATTTAATTTGAATGCCATCTTTTTTCTTTCTCTCTTCTTTTAAGATAAGAACAATACAGATCTTCAAAGGGGCTTCCTAGTAGTGCTGTCAAGGCAGCCCAGCATGTCTGGCAGTCCCCACTTCTGGGGGAGCTTTGGGAATAAACGTCCTGTGATTACTGAATAGGAAGTTGTAAAATGGCCTGAAGAGAGAAGAAGCTGCTGTTTCTTCCCATATGAAATCAAGGCATAGAACAAATTGGTGCATGGCGTATGTATGGTTAGTCTGATCACTGTAACTTTGAGGTCCAGTTTTCAACATGTGTTCTCCATCTTCTTCTAGAATCATAAAATTGCTAAGGTTGGAAAAGACCCACAGGATCACTCAGTCCAACCATCCACCCATCACCAATGGTTCTCGCTAAACCATGTCCCTCAACACAACGTCCAAATACTCTTTGAACACCACCAGGCTCGGTGACTCCACCACCTCTCTGGGCAGCCCATTCCAGTGCCTGACCACCCTTTCAGAGAAGTAGTATTTCCTAACATTTCTTTGGGATATTTTGTGATGCATTCACACTAAGTAATAACACTGTGCTGTGGTTGAAGTATTACAGGTGTGTCCCCCTGCTGGTTCTCTCTCCATTATTTTTGAGATGAATTACTTGTTTAATACCCTGCTTCACTCACTGTTTCAGTTGCTTTGTGTAGGAGAAGTTCTTGATATGGATAGGGGCACCATTTTTCCAGAATTAATGCCTGGAAGGATGGAAGGAATACATACAGGAGCTTGAGAAATTCATATCGTTAAAGAACGTGGGGCAGTCTGGGTGGATACAAAGGAGTAAGCTTGTAATGGCTGTAAGCTGGAGAATGTACTGGCCTTACAGAGCAGGTCACAGCTGTGAGAGATCTTTGCAGCATCACCAGTGGAATGATGCCTCACCATTACCTCATATTTTCCAGTCTATCTGGATTTCTGAGCTATCTAGATTCACCTAAGAAATGATGACAACAATTACAGTGCATCCGTGATCATAAAGGCTGCAGGAATTGTCATGGTGAGGGTTTTGTGGTGGGTGTTGAGTCTCAGCATTGGTGTGGCAGTTTTAGTGGAATAGTTGGTCTGTTCTGTGCTGTGGGGATGGCATTGGCCCTGATGGTGCTTCTTGGAGGTGGTTCTGACTCTCTGTACTGTGAAGCACTGACAATTTTCTTTCCTACATGAATTATATAGAAAGGAGATTATTTTTACTTTTGAAATAATAACTGCAAATGGAAGTGGAATTTGGCTAGCTACCTTAACTAAATATTGAGTTGGTTTCTGCTTTCTTCTTGCCATTTATATTCTCCTTTATACTGGGAAGTCATAAAGCCTCATCTTGTATCTGAGCCTGACTGTTGTTGTTACGTAGGTAGACCTCCTGAGATAGCTGCGCAGCCAGCTCTGCATTGGCGCTGATGCAGTCATCTGGCTGACTCACCCCTTTCATAGATGGCGGACAGGTTTCAATTTTAACAAAGGTTACTCATGTATTGGATGTTTGGTCATACACAGTCTTGTGAAACACCTTCTCAACAGCGTTGGTGGAATGCTTCTTTCTTAAAGTATTTTTAGAGTTGTTTTTCTTCATTTAAATCTGTGTGAGCAGAGTATAGATTTCAATTTCTGTTTTGTTTTCTAGTTTGATTTTGTTGTTAAAGTAGCCAGATTTTTGGGGAAATAGAGTTTCTTGGTATAAACATTGTTGTTTGTGCTGTTTGGCCATCTAAAATGGTCAAACCTTGCTTGATGAAAGCTAAATTTAAACTAGGTTGAGATGAGATGCTTAAACTTGTTAAGGTCCAGCAGCCATGACATCAGTTAATGACACTCTTAGAAGAATTCCTCAGGAAATGCCTGAAGTCTAATGAAACCTGAAGCAGTAACATCAGTATGAATTTTTCTATACTTTTCTTTTTAAGCTCTTACAGTGATGCTTGTGGTTTTATTGAGGCTTTCAGTGATGGTGGTGGTTCAGAATTGTGTTAAACCTGCTCACGGCAGGAGATGGGCATCATTTACTACTTAGTACCTGCGTGCAGCTCACCTTTGGAACCTTCAGTTCTCATCAAATTCAGAATTTTTAGATGAAAGAATTTCAGATGTTGTTATATAAGACCAACGATCATCCCTTGTAAGACAGCTGAGAAGTAGGCTTCACTCTACAAATGGCAATTTTCTCAGCTTATTTGAGCTATTTTCTAAGCCTGTGGTTTCCCTGAGGTTTCTGAATGATGTCACTGAAACTGATTGGTGTCTTGTTAACTTTCCCCTGCACTATTTTGCCAAGAGGTGAATAGGCGTGCTGCTTTTCCCTGTGGAGGCTGTACCTTCAGCTTTGCTGTGGCTTCTTTGGGAGCAGTGGTAATGGTGGTCGAATCTGCGTCGTCCTGGCCTTGGAGGTTCTGTTATCAGAGGTGAATTTCCTTGCACACAGTCATTTCCTGCCAAAGTGGACTTACCTCGCTACTGGCTTGTCCTGCAATTGACTGAAAAACAAACCAATAACACCAATATGGAAAAGAAGATGTTTTTCATACAAAAAAAAATTTCATGAAGTTGTTCTCACGTGGTTTTTATGATGTTGCAGGGCTTCCGACCTTCATCATTGTGATGCTCAAGGGCACATACATGAATCCTTGAAGGGCTGAGAGAGCATCCTGTCTACTTACTTTCTCTCCAGCTGCCTGCTAATATGTACAAGATTGTACTCTTGCTGTCTTTGAAGTAGTAACCATTTTAAATCAAGCTAAAGCTTAAAATTTAGGTCCTCGTAGCTACTGTTTCAGCTTGCTGACACAAACTAGAAGTTTATCTTGGCTTTCTTGAAATGGCTGTGGAGAAACTGAGAGAAGGCTGAAGTGGTTGAGTAATTTGTTTGGTAACGTGCAGAGGCCCTGCTGGAGGATGTGTTGCACCAGGTGCTGTAAGCTGTTAGGGCCCAGAGTTCTGCATACAGTCTGTCAGGTGTTGCTGCACCTGTTTCTAATCTGTACTTAGGTTACGTCTTGATTTTGTTGGTTTTTCTTACTTTTTCATAGATTTAAAGTGGAGATAAATAGGAAGAAATCCAGCTCTACTTTTTCATGTTTTTGTTATTTTTTCCCTGTAAAGCTTGTTTAGTATCTGCTACTAATGAGGTTACAGTGCATTGGTGAAGAAAGGAAAACAACTGCCATCAATCCACTTCGTGTTTTTTCTTGCTTATGTTGTATTCATGTGACTGTTTTTTTTTTTGTCTGTTGAAAACAGGTAAACCAACAAACTGGGAGGATGGTGGCTGGGGAGCCTGGGATGAAGCAGAGTTACCAGAGCCTGTAAGTTCACATGCAGAAGTTCTAGGTCTCTGCATTTCAGTCTCATTTTCCCTTGCAGTTTCTGAACAGTTACTGTGGAGGCACAAATTCAGGCATCTAGTCTCAGAATCCAGGTGTCTCTCAGCAAAACTCTGTCATAGTTGTGTGTAAAAATACCGTGCTGAGAATAAACACTGAACTAAAACATTCTTCTGCGATTTGCAAGAGAGCTTCCTGAAGTATGTAACTGTTGTCATAGAGGAATGCATTGTAAAGTGTAGTAATCTCAGTATTAATGTGCATTATTCCTGATCTTAATTCACTCTGAGAGAGTATGGGAGAATCTGTAGGTAAGACTGGGCTGGATTGATTAGAATTTCATGCTGTAGTATGAAGAAAGCTGGAATGATGCAAGTGTTGCCTTGCTATCCATGTCACAGTAGTGCATGCATCTTAATTCTCAATTGATGATTTTCTTAAGAGGACCGATAGGATCTCTTTGAACCAATCTAAAAACTTGAGCGTACCTACCTGGTAATGGGTCTTTTCATTGCAGTTTGTTTTTTCATCGCTTTGAACGAGTCGCATCCCTCATTCTTCTCTTGCTGGTTACCATTCCAATATATAACTAATATTGGGAAGTGCAACTTCCAGAAATCTAAAAACAATGATGTAAGCTGATGTAATTACATGCTGTGTCCTCTGTGTCAGCTTTAATGGTTTGCAGCTGCCTGTGTGGTTAGGGAATGACAGCCCAAAATATTCACGGGGGATGAGGAATGCTGGAGATGCATCAGATTTGGATAAAAGTGGAAGAGCAAAATAGTTTAAAAAAATGTGTAGACTTTAATTTCACTTGGAACAAGTGCCTGAAATCAGCTTTTGAGGGGAAAAAGGGGAAGAGTAGTTAACTTTATTTAGATATGCTGGCAAGGAAGAACGTATTTCTATACCTTGCTCTTAGTAGCTGTCTGAATGGTGGCTTTTGGGACCTGGGCATGACAGTGAAGTTATGGTCATCAACCAGTCTTAAGTGGAGACTTTGAAATCCTGAATCACTGATGTAAATACCTTTCTGCTGGTCACACAGTACTCCCTTTATGTTGTGATGTATGGATGGTATTAAAGAGGAGATGAAATTAAGCAAGCAGTATGAGGGCTGCACTGTTGCTCTTTACAGGTAGGAGAACATCCCTTTTCCAATGAGTGTATTCAAGAATAATGCAGTTAGTCTGGGGTTGGTGTTGAGGCTGAGACTTGTAGCTGTCAGGGATGACTTGCATAAGATGTTAGGGAAGCTGTCTCTGTAGAAATTCTCTGCATCAGAATGAATCATCTGAAGAAAACTGCTTGATAAATTCCATGTTAGAGCTAATAGGGTAGGTTGAGGAATCCAGACCTTGCCTTGCTAAAAAAAATCTCTTATCTTCTGTATTTATATCAATGTTCAGGAAGTATGCCCAAGAAGTGGGGCAGAATCTTTTAACTTTTTACTTGAATGAGAAAACGGATATTACAGCGGAGGTGAAAAGTTTAAATGAGCATGGTGTCTCCTGGGGATGAGTCACTCCCATGCTGATGTCAGGGAATAAAAGGGAGTATAAAAACTCTCAAATAGGATGGATATTCAGCTCCCATTTCAATGAATTGAATTTATCGGGCCACATTTTTATGACGAGTGTCATAAGCTTTTGTAATTTGGTAGATTCAGCAAGCGTAACTGAAATTGAAAATTGAAATTGATCTTTTCCTAGAGCATTTCATAGAATCTTAGCATATCCCGAGTTTGAAAGGACCCACGAGAATCACTGAGTCCAACTTGTGGCTCCACACAGGACCACCTGAAATCCAAACCATGTGTCTGAAAGCACTGTACACATACACTTCTTTTAGAGGAATTTCCTACTACTGCATTTTAGGGAGTTGTAGGTGAAAACAGCTCTGCGTTTAATCCTCATATGTTTCTTATAATTAGTTGAGTTGAAGCTAGTTTTAACTGGGATGTGTAGATTGTTGTGAGCCATGTATTTTTCTAGTAAATATACTGTAAAGCTTTTGCCATGTTTGAACTGTAAAAGGGAAAAGCCAAAATAAATATTACAATCCTCGCTCCCAGTGTAATTGGGGAAGAAGTATTACTGTAGAATTTGGCATCCATAAACAGACAAGAATGACATGAAGAAAAGATTCACTTGTGTGAATCAAGTGATAGCATGGACAAAGGTGGTTATCAGAGTATTTGTACTGTGCTAATATTGGCATTCAGCGTATTCTTTATGTGCACAAAGTGACTTTTTTATGTTGTGGCTTTATGAAGGGAAATGAATGTAACAGGCAATCATGAGTGTGGTCTGTCAATTCTTCCTGCAGCTTTTCTCTGGAGGAGACTTGCATTTCTTCCAAGCAAATGCAGCTTCGTTACTAATTTGCAGACCTGCAGATATAATTAGTGTAAGGTTGATGCTTTTTTTGTGCATTATACTTTTTTTTTAATGCAAATTTGTGCTCTGGTAATTTGATAGGTGGTTGTGCATTCAGCACTGGTATTGAGATTAAGCCAAAGTGTTAATTTGAATCTTGCAGGTTGTGCTGTGTTTAAAAATCACTGCATACGTTAACTAAAGCTTTACCTGTAGGAGGAAGAAGAATCTACTTCCAAGAACCAGAGAAATTACTGGCTTCAGGACTGCGTGTTGTCCTTGTCACCAACAAATGACCTGATGGTAATAGCTAATGAGCAGAAGGCAGTCTTTTTAGTGTGTAAGTATATGTTCTGCTAAGTATGTAAGCACATACATTTATTAGTAGTCAGGGCAAAATCTATTTTTTCCTCTATTTCTGGAGTTATCCTTCGTAATATATGAATGTTGAAGAGCCAGCTTCCGTTTACCT
The DNA here is from genome assembly GCA_002909625.1 of Bambusicola thoracicus. NCBI lineage: Eukaryota > Metazoa > Chordata > Aves > Galliformes > Phasianidae > Bambusicola > Bambusicola thoracicus. The sequence continues at coordinate 4,460 of PPHD01005099.1, read as the reverse complement.
ACTTGCAGTGGCCTAGTTGCTTTTGCCATTAACAGTTGCAATTGGTGGCACATGAGCATATGTTGGTGATTCTCCCCCATTACTCTGCCCTTGTAAGAACCCACCTGGAGTACTGCATTCAGCTCTGGGACCTCCAAAAGAAGGATGTGGAGCTGTTGGAGCAGGTCAGAAGAGGGTCATGAGAACGATCAGAGGACTGGAGCACCTCTCCTGTGTATAGAGGCTGAGAGAGCTGGGATTGTTAAGCCTGGAGAAAAGAAAGCTGTGGGGATACCTTACAGGAATCTTCCCTTACGCAGTGGTGGAAGTGTCCTTGTGTCTTAAACTTTAGGTGTCAAACAGATGCCACGCAGTGCTAGTTTTCTTAGTTGTCCATCCGCAATTGGAAGTTTCTGAAACAAAGTGCCAATTGTAACAGCACTTTGAATAGGAAAGTGTAGTGTTTTCTAGCACTATGCTGTTTAAAGCTTGTCAGACTTCGTGTAGGATTTCCACGTTCTCAGGGTTATCATTAAAATTTTGCTATTTGTTTAAGCTTCAGGGATCATCCCAGAAGAAGTTTGCATTTGCTTACTACTCTTCTCTCAAAGATTCTGTTCTATTAATGAAACCTTTTAAAATGTAATGAAGTGGGTATTACTGTATGTAACTTTTTGAACAAAACTAGGCATTTCAGAATGATTTTAATAGTATATTGTTCTATGCAAGTTTGTGTGGAGATAGGAGTTTTTTAGAAAAGCCGGTAAAAGTAGTGTTCTTTGTAGTCTTCAAGGTATGTAATTTGTGCTTAATCGAAGTGTGATAAGATGTATTTTATGAAAGGGTGATTAGGAATAGAACTCTGTGAGATGTAAGACATTACAGTTTCATGGATGGTGTCTGTTTTTAATCATAGCTAAATGGAAGCAGAGTGACAAGGGAAAAGAAGAAATGCAGTATGCTGTTGGCTGGAGTGGCTGTCTGAGTGTTGAAGAAGGGTAGGTGTTGGAATGTAGTTGTGATTAAAACATTGTTTTTCTATTTAATAATTAATAATTTGTAATGTAACTTTTTTTTTGCTTTTGTCCAAGTGCATTTATGTTTTCATACATTCATATTTTAAGAACGGAAGTTGAGTAATCTGGATGAGCCTATCAAAGGTCACCATTCATGGGTAGTGTGTCTCAGGACATGCTCATATAAATTAGGAGGAATGCTGTCTGTGCAAAATTAACATATTTGCATGTAAATTAGAAATTCTGAAGAAGTCTGGGTTCTCAAGCTTTTTACAAGTACTGGAAGAATGCTTTTTGAAAATCTACTTTCAGAGTAGAGATGGAATTTTGGTAGAGGATATTGCAACTGAAAGTGTATGAAGTTGTTCCAGAAATAATTCTTCTCATATTTACTTGAGGTTTTGAAAATGAAGATCTCTCTGGTTACGAAGTCAGTCCAAATTATGAGCAGTGAGCAACATTCATGTGCTTTTTCTGTGTTCATCTTCTCAGATGCATTGAATTTCATCTATCCGTGACCTCGACAGTAAATAGCCTTTTACCTGTTTTTGCTGCTTTTAGACATGGTTTTGGTGCTCTAAGTCATTTAGAACAGTTAGAAAATCTGCCTTGGAAATACATATGGTATTTATATGAAATTTCTGCTCGATCTGTCTTCAAATAACCAGGCTGACACTTTCTGGAGTCTCCCATATGGAGTAGGATTTGGATTTCATTATCAAGTTTGCAGTCTTGAGTTGTCTGCATTTGAGCATGACTGTTGGCTTCAGCCTTCTGTTATACTGCAGGAGGTGCTGAATTAATCAGACGTTTTCAAACCTGTGTGAGTAAGCCTGCTGCTGCAGTGAAGTTGACTTGTTTTGTAATGGGTCCCTTCAGGATTTTTCGCCGTTGTACAGCTGAAATTACCATGTCATCTTCTGCTCCAAACAAACAAACTCCACAACAAATGAACAGACCCCTTGTTGGAGGCTTAGTACTGTTCTTTCAGCTCTGTTGTGGAATTGGGTGGCTTTCTTTAGATAGACACAGCTAAATTTGTTGCAGCTTGATTTAAGGTTTGCAAGTGTTTCCTGTAGGTGAGGATTCTATTTCTGTGGAGGTGTCAGTAGGACAGTCTCTGCCAGATCGTCTAAAGGCTTCAGGTATTTTTTGCTCAGAGCTGTCTTTAACCGATACTGTTGTGAGGTGGCTAAACTTTCCTCTTAAAGATGAGATTTCACTGAAATTGCTATTAAATTGTGATTATATTGCAACTCATGTCAAACTTGTGTTTAGGAATTTTTTTCTGTAATTGTCTAGCCTAGTTATTTAATCACTCCTTGGGGAATGAAGGTGGCCTGAAATGCAAATAATCCTTAGTACTGAAAGCTTTTATGCTTCAAATGCTGTTCAGGATGTCATCTTGAATTTTAATGGTATTTCATAAAATGTTTGTACTGCTTCTGTTTCCCTAGACAGTGTAAAGCTTTCCACTGTAGAAACAGCTAAATAATTTTTGATCTGAGATATTGAGGCCTGCCCCTCTGCTTGCCTTCTGTATGCTGTGCCTGCCATGCTCAGTTTTCATTAGCTGGGAAGACCAGGTTACTTCTTGAAATGTTATCAAGTTATAACGATGAATACAGTGGATGTAAAAATCTACTTGGTTACATAATGTATTCCAGAACTGTATTTTGAGAAGTGTGGTTCAGGTGTAGTATTTGTTGTTTTTTAAGCCGTGAATCTTTATCGAGAGTACTGGCAGAATGATCAGTCTTGAGTGATGAAGGAAAACAATAACAAGATGTGATAAACACTCATTGCAATCTGTTTTGGTACTTATATAACCTTGTGATTCAAAATATCTTTAAAAGGAAGGCTTTCTTTTTTTTTTTTGCCTTTTCTAGTTTGAGCTTGAGAAATTATGTTCTGCATTCCTATATTGTTAATATATTTCAAATGATGACTTAGGAAGATGTCATGTAGAAAAATCTTCTACAACTGGAGGATAAAATATGCTTACTAGTTTTATTTTTCTGTTTCTAGTGAGTGTGTGAGTAGTGTATTGTGTATCCCCTTGGCAAGTCAGAAGAGGTAAGGATTGATATTCCTATGAATATGCATTCTCCTTACATTACACCTCTGTATGTTTATGACTTAGAGCAGAGTTCGTTTTTAACTTCTAACGTGTCTTTATGAAACAGGAGCTCCACGGGTCGTCCTGACTGGACCTGCATTGTGGTTGGCTTCACCTCTGGCTATGTTCGTTTTTACACTGAGGTATGTTTCTCAGCACGGTGAGCCCACAAGAAAGCCACTGTAATAAACATCTATTTCTAAACAACATCTAATTTCACTGACAATGTTTTTTGCCTTCCCTGTGAAAAAGGACAGTAACGGTCACACTTATTATTCTTTCTCTTTTAGAGTGGAGTACTGCTTCTTGCACAGCTTTTAAATGAAGATCCTGTCCTGCAGCTTAAGTGCAGAACCTATGAAATTCCCAGGCATCCTGGTGTCACAGAACAGGTTTTGTCAGATTATTTCAAAAGCGAAGTGGCAGTGTTAAGGGGTATGGAAGGGAGTCTTCTCTGTGAATCCTCTACATCCTTTACCAGTTTTCTCATGGGTAGAAAATTCCTTACAAGAGACTGTGGATTTCTTGTTCTAGAATTATTTTTGCTTGTATAGTTTGAGGAGGATTCAGCATTTCTTTTGTTATCAGTAGTATTTAGTTTGCTCTGTAGATTTGTTGTGGTTATCCCTGCAGCAGCATTGCTAAGGAAGGCTACTTTCATTTCCTATTTTTTTAATTTGTCCACAAAATATGATAATGTATTGATAATGAAAGGAGAAAACAAAACTTGGCAAGTGCCAGGAGCTGTATGTATGCGTTCACAAGAATTTACATTCTTTCACAGAGAAGATAGCTAAAAGTTAAAGCAATGTTTATGAGAGTGCTAAGAATCTGCATGCCATGAGTGTTTCCTGCAGAGAAGGTTTTTGTAGAGCTCAAGCTATTTAGTAGAAAAGCCAACTTTCTTTGCTTTTGGCTGAGTTGGCATGAGGTGTGCAGAAAACTGATGAAGTTAAAGACATTTCTGAGTTTGTTTTATGCATATGTTTGTGCAATGTTAGCGTGATGTTTTGAGGTAGGTTTTGAAATACAGAAACATCAAGGAATTTGAATCCTGAATTTATATGACCAAATCAGTGTTTTCATGCCTAAGTGGTAATGCAAGTGCTAATCCACTTACAGAATTTGGCTCGTAAAGCATTGTTGTATTCTAGATAGACCTGATTTTCTGTGGTCTTCACAAGCTACTGTAAATTTTATATTTTCTCCCTAAGCCATAAGATGTATTAAACAAGCATAAGAGTCATTGAAAGAAGATAAAATGATAAAATATCAGGCCTAAATAACTGTTTATATATGGGACAGCGTAACACTTAGTTCTTGTAGTTCTGCCTTATCATTTTGCC